>VZSZ01005274.1:203888-247638 GCA_013398815.1 Ibidorhyncha struthersii | reverse complement strand
TTTCTTTTTTTTTTTTTTTTAATTAAATAAGCATGGGAACCACAGGTGGGGGAGCAGACGACAGTAACCCTCTCAGCAGCATCTGCTGGCCAGCAGTGCTGGGCCACGTGTGCGGGACAGATGCTAGCTGGGTGTCTGCGTGCAGCCTGACCCTGACCCGCTCGGCCACCCCGCCACACCTCGCTGACTCCAGCCAGGCTCAGTCTTCATAGCAGTAGGACCAGAAGCTCCACAACTCATCTGTCTTGACCACAAACAGCGAGTTCCCCCCCCTCCCCCCCCCAGCCTCTTTCAGTTTAGAGACTTGCCATGGTGGGTAGGTGAAAGCAGGGAGTTTGTTTATCAACGCCAAACGCCCACCCATGTGCCACGCTGCTGGCTAACCAGCACAGAAAAGAGCCCACCATGGCTGTAAATGCAGACTGCCCTGGGTTCATGGCTGCTCCGGTGCTTTGCCCAGTGTCGGCTGGCTCCCAATGGCACAGGAACTCCGAACTGGGTCTATGAAAAGAAAGTGCGTGATTTTAGCTCTTTGGCCTGGATTTCTCTTTCCCGGCAAAATCATGTCCCTTTCCTCCTGGTGCAGGGAAGGAGGATCGCACCAGCCTGCACCCCTTACCCAAGATCACAGCGTTGGGCTCATCATGTCTGCTGCTCTGCAAAAGAGGTAAAAAAAATGATTTAAGGAAAACTTGCTACTCTTCAGTGGCTGTATTTGGGATCCCTGGTGAGCAATAGGGCTGCTGGTGAGGAAGGATGAGTTCTGCTGCTGCAGCTGCATTGGCACAGCATTGGCTACCATGCCCACACGCAAGGCACACCAACAGCTCCCTGCTGGGGCCGTGAGACAGCAAGAGCATCATTTCAGAGCCAGCTTTTGGCAAGCCACCTTTCCTGCTTCCCACAAGGCAGCAGAGCCTGAGCCAGACTGCTCACCAGCATGGCACCGGCGCATGCCCAGCCCCACCAGCAGTGAATCCATCCCAACACGGAGCAAGCCACCACACGCGTTTTATTCACAGCCCCTTCCCAAACACCAGACCAAACCCCATCCACAAGCTTTGCCGTGAATGGGGTTTACTGCCTGGCCATGCCGATGCCCAACCATGGCCTTATGTCTTTTTGAGCTGGGGCTATCACCTGGTGGTCTCGTGCGGTTCTCTCTGCACTTAAGAGAGGTGCCAAGACACTTCAAAAGAGCTGAGCAGTGACATTCATCTCACTGCTGAAACCACCAGGACAGCGATGGAAAAATTTGCAGTTATTATCAATGCAAATAAAAAATAACGGTTGCAAATAATGAAAAATTAAATGAGTAACACTGGGCTAAGCCAAAATGTTACAATATGGCCTCCTTGGCCTCTCAGTATTTCTTGCCTTGGGCAACCTTTTCCAGCAATCACTGCTATTTATCAGAAAAGAGATACAGTTATTGCATTTTGGTTTTTCTAATAATTGAGTAATTTAATCTTTTAAGTGCCTCTGAGATCACTTGCTGTAATTAAAGACAGAAGATGAATGACTGAAGTACAAGAGCATTGGAGGACTTTAAAAATGAATGTGTCCTTGACTGCGTCTCCTGTGCATTTATATAATGATTATCCCACATTAATATGACCAAACAGATAAAAGGAGAAAATAATATGAGCTTGGTTGCATTATTTTTCTTCCAGCCCAATAATAATATATCACCAGGTGGAGGAATGTGCCTGTGAATACCAAGCAGCAGCAACCATGTGCTGCCGAGTGCAGGACCCCGCAGCCTCCTGCTGCGAGGTGCAAGGAAAGGCAATATCCGCTCATGGATCTCGCAGCAATGTGGCAGATAAATGAGTTACAAATGTGTATAAAATTCACAAACTTCCATCAGAAGTGGACTTAAAGGCTCAGCTAGTGCTGGGAGAGACAACTGCAACACTGGCGGCTTACTTTATCAGCATTTATTTTCTCAGCTTTTGGAAATAAGACCCATTTGATCCTAGTGGAGGCAGAAAGGATGCTGCAAAGTAATAACCACCAACAAAAAATCCGTAATGCCTATAAACAGTATTTTGCCTTATAAATAAACTATACGTCCTGGCATGCCTACGTCATGCCTTGGTGTGTAGGCAAGTATATGGTACTGCATCTCAGGAGGAATAACCCCAGGCATCAGTACAGGTTGGGGGCTGACCTCCTGGAGAGCAGCTCTGTGGAAAGGGACCTGGGAGTCCTGGTGGACAACAGGATGACCATGAGCCAGCAATGTGCCCTGGCAGCCAAGAAGGCCAATGGCATCCTGGGGTGCATCAAGAAGAGTGTGGCCAGCAGGTTGAGGGAGGTCATCAGTCATCCTCCCCCTCTACTCTGCCCTGGTGAGACCGCATCTGGAGTACTGTGTCCAGTTCTGGGCTCCCCAGTTCAAGAAAGACAGGGAACTGCTGGAGAGGGTCCAGAAAAGGGCTATGAAGATGATTAGGGGACTGGTGCATCTTTCTTATGAGGAAAGGCTGAGGCACTTGGGTCTTTTTAGTCTCAAGAAGAGACAACTGAGGGGGGGATCTTATCAATGCCTATAAATACTTAAAGGGAGGATGCCAGGAGGATGGGACCAGTCTTTTTTCAGTGGTGCCCAGTGACAGAACAAGAGGTAACGGGCCCAAACTTGAACGTAGGAAGTTCCATCTTAACATGAGGAGGAACTTCTTTACTTTGAGGGTGGCAGAGCACTGGAACAGGCTGCCCAGAGAGGTTGTGGAGTCTCCCACACTGAAGACATTCAAAACCCACCTGGACACCATCCCGTGCAACCTGCTGTAGGTGAACCTGCTGTGGCAGGGGGGCTGGACTAGATAATCTCCAGAGGTCCCTTCCAACCCCTACCATTCTGTGATTCTCTGATTTAGCTCCCCATTTCATAGCCCAAATATCAATAAATACACGCCCGGCCCGAAGAGGGAAGAAGAGCAGGTGAGAGATCTGCATCTGGCCCTGCTCCATTCTTCATGAAGCACTAAGCCCCTGGATCACACCTGTCCCAGGCTGGAGGAGCAGCAGCCTCACACTTGTTGGGGCACCCTCTGGGCTGACCAGAGAGGCTGCAGCCTGCCAGGAAGCCCTCCTCACCAGCTTGCTCCCCTCCCTTTCCTGGCAGGTCATCTGATGGCCTCCAGCCTGACTGTGCTATTGCCAGACTACAAAACTTTGTCACCTCGTAAAACTTTACAGTGCAGGTAGTTTATACCATTACACCTCTTGAACTAAACACTCGGCCAATTCGCGTTTCCCTCCGGCAGGAGGAAAAACAGATTTCTTCCGTCAGGTGTTGTGTTTGTGCAGCCCTGCTGGTTTACAGTGCTGCTGAAAGCCTGTTACAGAGCCCTGCGCGCAGAAGGCAGCAATGCAACAGCCAGCTCGTTGCTGAGAGCCAAGCCGCCATTTCAGCCAGCATCCCGCCGGGACACACCATCGGCGCTGCTTTTCCTCCGGAGGCTCCACTGCATGTCCTGCCTGGGAGGTGTCCAGGCCTCGGCATCACTCCAACTGGGATGTGCACCCCAGCAGGGCACAGCCCCAGAGGGAAGCTCCAGCTTGAAGGCTGCTCTGGTTCCTGAGAGCCAAACAGGTGGGACTGAGAAGGCACTGCCCAGGCTGTCTCCTTCCCTGCAAGGACTGATACCATAAATAAATCAGTAAGAAGCACATTATACATCCCTGGTTAGGGGGAGAGAGTTAGAACTCATCCCTCCCTGCCAAAAAAGAACCCAAAGTCTTGTGTGTTACTTTCTTAGTAAGGAAGAAACTGTTTCCACTAATAGCAAAGAACTAAAGTAGAAATTAATCCAACTTGGTGTGAGTTTACAGTATTTAGAAAACATCACCTACAGTATTTAGAAAACATCACCACTGTCATTCCCACTGCTTTGATCAGTGTGCTGGTGACAGTGACCACCTTTCATGCACCTCAGACCCCCATGGGCCTCCTAGGACTTGGGCCAGACATTTGGATGAGCTCAGGAGAGCTGGGACTGGATAACGATGCTTCACCATGTCATGTTGCAAGTAACTCTTGCAACACGGAGAAGGCTTTTGACAGTAAAAATCATCATGTAGGAGGTATACCTATTAAGAGACAAAGATGATGCAGGTAGGAAGCTCACACATTAGATCCTTTTTTCAATTTTTTTAACAGAGAACATTCGAAGTCCCATGGCCCATCCTTACGGCAGGGGACTGTTCTCTCAGCTCCCAGCGCAAGGAACTCGCACGTCTGCTGTGCCTGGGGCTTTTCTGCCCTGCTTCTTTACTGTTTTCCCTGGCTTCACTCTGCCTCGCTGGCCCTTTTGCCACTCCTTCACAAACACACAAAGCATCACAAAATAATAGCCAGCAAAATGTCAGCACCCACAAGTGTCTTGGCTGCAGGCTGTTGTTATTTCAACTTTCTGGTTTCTTAACGATCTTAATTTTCTCAGAACCGTTTGACAGTGGTGTTTCTGTTCAACTCACACACACAAAAAAAAAGACTCTGATAAGTTGGACCCTGCCACTTTCACCTCACCTCATTATTCCTTCTTTTTCCGATCTCTTAAAAAGGGTGGGCTTAACCAGCCAGCACCAGCCATAGCCTTGTGACGGCTGGCAAAGACTGGTTTGGCAATCCACATGGGACACATCAAAGATGGGAAGAGCTTTCCCCTTTATTTTCTCACCTCCTCTTCTCAGCTTTGCATGAGTGAAGAAGGAACAAGAATGAACTTTCTCAGCTGAAGCTGAAATCCAGCACCTAAATCAGATTTCTTCACCCTGAATAAGGGCATTTTCACCGAAGAGGTTTTTGCAAGCCGAATGAACAGAAGTTTTCTAAGTGACTCAAAAGCAAATGAATACAATACAACACAAGGAGAAAAGTGAAGGGCAAGTTGTGTGTTTAAACATGCTGACACTTGTACGGCCACTGTCCCATTCCTTAGTCTTGTCCCTTTCTGCTCCTGCTTCCTTTAACCTTGACATTTACTTTCCTCGGGATGTTTAACAAGGATGTCACAAACTGCTTAGTGCCACAACTATGCTGACAAAGTCCTTCAAGCCTGTGAGTAACTCTACTGGAAGAGAGGAGCTGTTAAATTTACTGCAGTGTTACTATGAAATAAGCTATTGCAACAAAACGCTCTTATACTGGTATGGTTACTTCCACAGGGTTTTTAAATAGTAATAGTCACTCTAAAAAAAAAAACCACCCACCAACAAAAAAAATCAAAGAACAAAACCCCCTCCAAAGCCCTAGGTCTGTTGGAAAAACCTCTGTTTAGACACAGGACACAGGCCCCAGCAATCTCCAGCAAAAGTTACAGTTATTTATGTGGCACTGGAAAAACAAACAGCAACACAAACTCCTTGCAGAGTTATCATAACAGCCTCTCCTAAGGTACTCTGTACTTCACATTGCAAACAGAGAGATCACACAGATTAAACAGTAAGATCATGTTACAATTTGTTACATACAGTATCTTTATTTCATTTCTGAGATTGTTATAAAAACAATGTAACATTCATTCTTTCATTTAGCAAAGACATCCTTCCCACAGCCACTCTGCACAATCTTTTCAAGAAATAAAACAGAAGCTTTGCACTCACATGACAAAAATATTTTGAATAAAAATACAATTTTGTATTTTACAACATGCTTAATCTGGAGCATAGAGCAAACTGGCGACATGTCATTCTAGAAACACGGTTAAAATCAAGAAAGCAGCCTACATAAGATACTGCATATTAACATCCATCACATGCAGATTCCTGCTGCTCTTCAGAAAATAAAACGCCGTTCTCTCCTGAGCCATCTTTGCATCCTGAGTATGGAGACCCCTCTGCTCAAAGTCCCTGCTACTGTCGGCGTTTCTGCTCTAGATGCACAGATGGTGACAGGGAAGTGCCAGATCATCGCTCACATGTGGGGATCGAACGGAAGAGGTGCCCCACGGCCCACAGCCTGATCACAGGAGGTGATTACCACATCAGTTTGCATGAGCACACTGCAATTCTCCTTGGACAGGTACCTAATCTTTGCCTATTCAAGGGCTTTCTTGTTGTTAGTGGAAGGTGATTTTTTTTCAAGATGATTGACAAGAAGCTCACGCTGACCCCGATTACATAAAATGAAGCAGATTCCCGAGGCAAAACCATACCATTATCTCCATCAGACCTGCCTGTATTTTCCCTGGCCCATCATTATGCGATTCACTCGCCAAGAGCTACGTGTTGCTGCGGGCAGGCAGCACCACAGGCAGACTGCTGAGGAGAGGACTTTGGCAACTGCTGTGCCCAGCTCAAGCTGGTCACCGCTCTGCAGTGACATTTAAAAAAACTCTTCTGAAGGGAATTGCGCCAAAGGCTGTGTTATTTCTATGGGCCATAGCACCATGAGTGGATGCGATCATACAGCTTCATAGCAACAAATCCCAATTTATCTACAAATTAGATATCCAGCTGGTGCCATCTGCCTGTCGGTGGTTACATATCACCCAGCCTCTACGGGAAGGGCCGGCAGTGTCTCCTCCTTGCTCAGACGGCTGTTTCACGCATTGCGCTGTGGCTGGGCCATTAAACAGCACAGGGCAGCAACTCGCTGGATGGTTAATGGTTAGTGAAGTGTCAGGACAGGACAGTGCCCACCAGCCACAACACCTGTGCTCTTCTGGACTTGCCCTGCCCAGGCCCCCTGGACCCCCTCAAACCCAGTGGAGGCACGCACTTACGCTCCGCTTCTCAGAAAGATCAGCTCCAGATTTTTTTTGTTTTATGAACAACAAAAAAATTATAACATACATACATGCACCCACATAAGATACAAGTGAGGCATGACCTGCCTAGAGTTTGTATTAAATGCATGTCACTTTTTCTTATGTACTGTGAAGGCATCTGACTACTGGAGTAACATATTGCAAGGTGATTCATTGCCATGCCATGGAGAAAGCCATTTGGCATTTCACATATTTAGAGAGCACTATTTCTTTGTAATCCACACTGCGCCAGGCACCAATGCATAAATATACAGCAGTTTAAAATTTGCTCTTCTTCAGCAAGTCCCACCAGGCTATAAATAATTTTCATATATATTTTTAATACTTCATCACTTACCCTGAATTTTTCACCTTAATCTCAATAGCAAAATATACTTTAGTGCAAAGCGAGACCATTTTAAGAGTAGAACTAGAGGACAAATATATTAATCATTATGATAAGATACCAATTCTTATCTATTTCTGTAGATTATTTAAGAAAAAATATAATCTTGAATTGCAAATGAAAATCATATTTCATATGTGAGATTTAATTTACAGTGTAGAAACACAAAATCACAGAGTATTCAGGTTGAAAGGAACCCTGGGAGGTCATTTAGTCATCTACTCATCATCTAGTAGATAAACATCACATTTAACACAGTATAATCAGCTTTAAGATAAATAATTCTTAATTAACACAGAGCACATTTCCTTTAAAATATTCTTTCCAGTGAGTGACATTATTCACATAGCAATAAAAATACAATTACAGCTGAAGGCGATGCAGGCCTAGAGTTAGAGAGTGGAGAAAAATGACCTCACTGCTTTATAGCAAGGACACTCCTAATGTAGTGATTCACAAGGCAGGCAAAAGGGGTTTTTCCATTCTCTCTCTATTACTACTAATAAACAATGTTGCTAATATTTTGCTAATTTATCTTGCTGAGAGAAAAATAAGAGGCCTGCAGACGTGCAGTAATACTTTGGGATGAAATGCTGCCAGAGCCAGAGCCAGTTGCTCAAAGGAGACATTCCAGGCAACCTGGAAAAGGCTTGGACCACCAGCTCCAACATCTCAGACCCTGGCAAAAGCAGCAATAAAGTGCGGGATTATTACACCAAAATGCTGGGATTTAAAGTCTCCACACTCAACACAAATAGCGTGCAGAGAGCATCTTACTAAATTACCCACAAGTTTCCAGCAGGTAAGTAGCCGGGCAGCAGCAGAGTGCCAGCTGTGTGCAACGGGGTGCCCCAGCCCTGCCGTGTCCATGGGCGCAGGGTCAGGCACACAGCTTTCTCACAACTGAGACAGCACAGCCATCCCAGTTCATTCTCTCCGCTTTTTTACTGAGCAAATCAAAGAGAAGCCCTTTCACCACAGAGAAAGACATGGTTCCTTTTGCTGAAGTTCCCCGATGACATCCTGAAGTCAGATGCAGCCATCAGCAACCTGAGTACTAGTTAACTGATTTACTGAGAGCTCCCAGCAGCACAGACTGGTGTCCCCGTATTCTTCCCCCTGCATCTGCTTTAGGAAAGGGGTTGTCCTTTCCCCCGGTGGTGCTCTGTGCAATTCTCCTCCATCTCTGCTCAGTCACGTTCCCTGCTCCACTCAGATGCTGGCTCTGATCAAGCAACATCAGCATTAAATCCTAATTTGAAAAAGTAAACCATTTTGTTTGTCCCCAGTCTTGGAGAATTTGACATTCAGGCTCTTCCACCATTCCATGTCTTCAAAACATACTTTCACCTGTCCAACTTGTCGAGGGAAAACCAAGCAGACGAAAGCATCTGCTCAACAAAACGTCCCAGGGAAAGTTGTGAGATAACTCCAACTGTAGGAATTAAGGACTGGTCATAAACCACAGAAAATGATTTCTGGAAGCCATAGGCTGGCAATCTTTTCTCAGTGTCAATGTCCTGCAGTATCAGACAATGTAAATGCCTTCCTAATGCTGAAGCAATCACAACATTGTGTGTGCTCTTATTTCAGATTTTCCAAGGAGATGCAAGAGAAAGACCAGTGAGTGATGTATTCAAAGGGGCAGCTCTATCTATACCTTCTTTCTACCCTCCTGGAGTAGTAAGTAATGAAGAATATAGTAACAATAAAAGCAACAGATACAAAAGATATAAAGGCTAATAATGATTTTCTGGTTCGGAAGAAGTGGCATTCAGAACATGAGGCAATCTCTGCTGGGCACAGCAACTCAGGAGTTTCAGGACCAGGAAAACCGTTATTGTCAATTATTTCTCTGTAATGTTTCATAGAAGGCTTTGGTTCATACTGATTTGCAACATAACTGTAGAGACCGTATTTAGGAGCGGTCTTGTCATTAAAAGAATAGACAAAATATCCTTGCAGGTTAACATTATCCAAGGTGTAAGCTGTGAAAGAAAACAAAGGGTTGAAGAAATGAATAAATGTCACTTTGGCATTCAAGAGCAGTACCATATGCCAGTACATAAAGCAGGGGCAGGGGCATGTTAAACCCCCATCTGCACTTGTCTTCCCTAAAATAAGGTAAGGTACACACATGTCTATGAAGTGTTTCTCATAAGGAGTAAGAATCTGTCAGCCATTGCCAGACAGTGTGATCTGAGAGTATCCTGCAATTTATTTCCTTGTGCTTGATAAACACAGCTGTGAGTGCATGGCTGTGTTTAACGATCAGCATGGAGCCTATCCGGAAAAGATGACTCTCTTTTTTATGTGCGAAAGAATACAGGTTTTGGCTTTCCTGCACCCGGATTTCTTCAACCTGTTTCTCCAATTTCTCCTTCTCCCTTGCAGAGCACCTCCTGATGGGGATGGCCAAGGAATGAAGGACATCAGGCTGCACTTCTCACTAGGCAAAGGCATAGTCACATCAGGAAAACACGCGCCCATGCTAAGGCCATGTACTGGGTCATCACCAGGGCAAGTGGGAAGGTTATGCAAATCATAGTTCTCTCTTCTTATTGACCTGAGTTTCTGATCCAAGATGACCTGTATTAGCCTTTATTGAGAACACGTCCACAATACATACTGCTAACTTGGCTACTGAAAAAGGTCCAGCAGCTGGAGCATTAACACTGAACCATCAGTACCACCTGACAAAATCAATCAATCCACAGTAGTAAATGCAAACTGTAATACTTTTATCTCTCAAAATCACTATTTTTTAACAAATTAAAGCAACATCTTCTAGCAGATGAACGCAGGGCTGAAAGTTAACAATTGCTTAATTTTCATACGCCTCTGGAAATAATTCTTTCTGCAGCCACATGCAAGACATTTAGCACCTCTAACCTACTTTTCACATGCAAAACGGAATAACACTTACCTGCCCTTTTACAGAGCTGCCACCCAGAATAATTAGTTTGTGCTTGTAAAACTGCATGTGGATTTAATGGTGTTACATAAACGGTTACTGCTGTTCTTTGTTTTCAATTGGCAAAGATGTACTCAGTGTACAAAGCACTTAAAAATATAGCCTCCATCCAAAGGGTCCCGTACTGTGTTTTAATATCATTTATCTGCACAAACCTGTTGGGTCCCCTGGAAGAATGCAGGTGAGCAACATTACACACACAAGTGCTGCCACACGCAGTCCCTGAAACCAGCTGGAGGAAGAAGGCAGAATAGGAACTTTAAGGTGGGAGCACACATGCACCAAATCCCCTCTCATTCCTCTCCAGCATGACACTGAGGTAAGGACACAATATTTGTAATTCATCTCAGTTACTGCACAGGGTTCTGCACTGCAGAAAGTTTCTTGGAGAAACCTGAATCGGTCACGATGCCAAGGTTAAGACCTTGTTCTCCGTGTAAGGCCAAGATGGACAAAAGCACAATACCAGAGCAGAAGAAGAAAAGAGAATGAAAAAGCCGGTACTACTGACAGACCAAACACTTGTGGAGGAGTGTATGATGTCAAAAGTGGGGGAGTGAGCTTAAGGGCAAGTATTATGGCTAGTTAGCAGGGACATATTCATCCATGACAAAGAAGGTGGAAGGATAGGAAAATATGGCTTACATGTGATGGTTAAGTTGAAAAACATAGGAGCTACTTCCAGCCTGGACAGAAGAGGGGACAAGGAAGTGATTGGGGGAAGCTGGTACCAGATCACTAGGAATGACAAAGTTCTGTAAAAAACAAGGGGATGTGCAGGTCTTCTGGCTAACGGGAACTGGGAGAAAAGCCCACACCCGTGCACGCTTTGAAAACAGAAGTGCCAAGAACTGGTACAGTCTAAAGTGGTAGGAAGGAGAGAAACAATACAGAAAAAAAAACAAGTCGAAATGATAAGACCAAATATTGCCAATATATGCTTTTTTTAACTACAGACACAGAAAACATGCAGCCAGTGACTGAAAATGCTAGAGAAGGAACTCTTGGGCACTTAATATTGATGTTCAGTAATTCGTGAAAGAGGTGGAAATTACAGAGGAGGAAGTTAATGCCAATATTCAACAGAGTGGACAGGATGACCTAGCAAATTATGGAACTGCCAGCCATCCTTCACTACTGAGCAAAAGAGTGGAGCATATTATGTAAAGCTTGATAAATAAGAATTACAGGAGATATATATGATTAATGCCAATCAGCTTAGCTTTATGAAAAATATATCTTGTCAAACTAACTTGACATCTTTTTTATGAGATCAGCAGATCAATAAAAGTAATGATGTTGGATGTAATATACTTAGAACTTCACAAAGCAACTGACTTGGTATTATATGGCATTTGGATCAAGAAAATAGAATGTTACAAGGTCAAGGGGAGCCCATAATAAACAGATTGCAACTGGTCTCAAACAGAACTAGTAAGTCTAGAAATGTAATTGCAGGTAAGTGTCACAGTAGGTGTATTTCAACTGTGGTCATGGGGATTGGCTTTAAGCACTAAGATATTTAATGATCTGTACACTGTAGAGACACTGTAGAAAGGTTGGTGCTGGTCTCTTCTCACAGGTAATTAATGACAGAACAAGAGGGAATGGCTTCAAGCTCCAACAGGGTAGGTTTAGACTGAACATTAGGAAAGAATTTTTCACAGAAAGGGTGGTTGGGCATTGGAATAGACTGCCCAGGGAGGTGGTTGAGTCACCATCCCTGGATGTGTTTAAGAGACGTTTAGATGTGGTGTTGGCGGATATGGTGTAGGGGAGAACTTTGTAGAGAAGGGAAGATGGTTGGACTCGATGATCCCAAGGGTCTCTTCCAACCTAGACAATTCTATGATTCTATGATTCTATCTTAAATATGTCAGCGACTTAAAAGAAAAGTAAAACTGTTTCTCACAAAGTTTGCAAATAACCCAAAGATTAGGGACGTAATTTCACTAGTGTAGCAAGCTTTGCACAAGCAAGCAACTGGCATTTGAACATGACCAAATGTGAGGATGCCAAAGAACAAGCAGACCATACTTGGGCAGAGTTCTGCCTGGGGGGCAGGAATCTATAACTAAGCTGCTGCCATGGCCAAAAGGGCGAATGGGACACTTCGATGCATGAAAGAGGAGTAAAAGGGTAAGAAGTTACGTTATACCTGCCTGTGATACAGGTGTGGCTGTGATAGGAAGAGTGTGTCCAGGCCTGGGTTTATGCCTTTCAAGGAGGATGCTGGCAAATGGAGAAAATTAAACAATTGAAAGGTTCCAAAGGATGTTTTATTGTAAGGGACGCAAAGAGCTTTGTCTGTGTTATTTATCAAAGAAATGAGAGATAGCTTGTTTTCTGTCTGTGAATACCTGCACAGGTAAAATATATGGAAATGCACAACAAAATAGCTTACAGCTGAAACTAAAGAAATTCATACTAGAAGTAAGATTTTTATATATATATATACATGCACTTATGTATAAAAACAATAAATAATTATCCACTGCAACAGCTCACAGTGAGATGTAAAAGATTCTTCATCAGTAAAAATTATCTCATTTGGGTCTTGTGCTTTTCTTAAGAAACAGCGTGTGTTGTATGACAGGATGACTCAAAATGCCTCCTTTTTGCCTTACAATTTATGAATCTTTGAGATAGAGAAAAAGACTGTTTTGGGTTCTGAAAGGCAGGAAAGAGTCCAGGAAATGGCATAATGAGGTAGATAGCTGAATTATTATGAAGATCACTGTTGGATAAGATCACTGTTGGATAAGATACAGAGACAGCTGAGGAACAGAACTCATACCCAGCCCTGAGGCACATCAGTAGAGAGAAGCAACAAAGGAAAATAACAGTAGAAGTGCAATAAGAAGAAAATCTGACTAAACACATGTGGAGCTGCTCACACAACATCTACTTAAATTTCTTGAATCCACAAAAAAGTTCTTCTGCTGTCTTATGCAGAACACATGCAAGGTCAGTCTTCCTGATGTTTAGTAACACCAATCAATGGTAAATCAAAGGAAAAACTATCTGTTATGCTGTAATAACATCTCATTTACAGAGTATTATACATAAGATTTCTTTTTTTTAAATTTAAACACGTTCTATCACACAGTGTATACTAATACTGGGATTTGTGACATATAAACCATCTATGGTTCCTTACCTTTTAAAGCTTCATTGATGTAATTCTGTATGTAATACACTCTGAGCTTATCGTGCACCATATTCTGGTCATCGTCAATTCCATTAGCCATAACATGAACTGGGACATCGCCATACTTTGATTTAACCCACTTCAGCAATTTACGCAGTCCCCAGGGCACTACTGCAGCTCTGCTGGGGGAGTGCAGCCATGTGATGTCATTGATCATTTGAGCTTCAAGATAGTGGTCATATTTTAATGCATCTTCTTTCTCCCAGCCTACGAGCGTAGTAGTGTAGTGACTCAAGGCAAAAAAATCAAATGAGCCCTGGATTAACTTCTTTTCATCTTCTGAGAAATAAGGCAAGTGGAAATTATACAGGTCAACACTGTTTCTTCGGTGAAGCCACGCTCTCATTGCTTGTGGGTAGTCACCATTCCCAAAGATGGGCTCTGCAAGCCAGCCAATGTCAAACTCTAATATTCTGTCAGCAACTTCTTGGTCATTCCTGGAAAAGGGACAAGCTGGTTCTACCCAGTCAGCTTGCAGAGCTATAGATATTTTACCCTTCTGAGATCTCCTGAATTCTTTGTCATACAGATGCCATGCTTTCGCATGGGCTTTCAACAGGTTGTGCCCTGCGGTGTATGTCAAGTTTTTCACAGGCGGTTCATTCATTGTGATCCAAAATTTGACATGGCCCCCGAGACTTGTAAAGCAGAATCTGGCATACTCAACAAAAGCTTGAATGGTTTCTGGGTTTTCCCAAGCTCCATATTTGGCAAGGGAAACTGGAAGCTCTTGATTCTCAGCCATAGGTTGCCATAAAGCAACAACAGGAGTTATGTTAGCTCTGAGAAGTTCACTAGCAAAACACTGATAATAATGTACAAGTGTGTGGTTGACTAGAGAAAGGTTACCTAAAGGAAGGATTAAAGACCATTTCAGTGAAAAATGAAAGTGTGTGACATGCATTTCCTGCAGAAGAGAGATCTGGAGCCTGATAGTAGCAAAGTCAACACAATGGTGCTTGCGTCTGGAGGTGAAAATTCCATCCACTTTAATAAGCTTCTTCGTCTGGTGAACGTCCCACACATAAACATTAGAGTCAAGAAACTGGGCGGGTGTCGTGTCTACCTAGGTAGAATAAGAAACATACCAGATTCAAGCTGTTTGTTCTAGGTAGGTGGGAACATCATAATCACCAGGCACAACTTAGTGAAAGAATATCATAAGTCAAAACATTGCATTTAGCACCTCTCTTGCATCTCTGATCTGATAACATCTCTGGCTCATATGAATGAATTAATCTTCTGTTAACATGTGATGCCAGAGAAGTATCAAATCTATATATCATTTTCATCCTACTTCCCAAACAAGCTTATGCTAATGGTCACCATGTTTATATCTTCTCCAGGTTGCGCCAGTCTGTATGAAACAAGGTGTTGCTCAGGAATAAGGCACTAAGTCTGTGACAGATCTCCAGAGAAGCAGACCTGCAGCAAATACTACAGTAATTTTAAAAATGTTTTTCTTTCAAGATTAAGAAGCTATACCTAAGGACCTACAGAGACACTCTGTTGTAAATTACCCAGGGGCTTCAGCTGCAAGACCACTCCCTGAACGCAGTAAAAGAAATAATGAATGCAACATCACTTCTGTGTTCAGTTCTTTTTCTGCCTGTGATGAAAGATGAGTAATGCTCAGCACTTGATTTTTAGCATGAATTCAGTTGACAAGCAAAATTTTTCCTTCCTGCTAAAGATGTCCTGTTTTATTTAACTCCTACTGAACTCATTTCCAACTTATTTCAGCAGGCTGTTGATGTCTGAATCCATTTTTTTTTCCAGACCTCTAAGTAAACTCAGTATGTGTCACTCCAACAATAAATGCATTTCCCATAATTCTTTAGGGCTTCAGATGTCCGAACTGCCTGTATGACATACTGGACACAGTAGAAGATGAGCTTCTTAGGGTCTCACAGAATTATACTGCCACTTATAATGAATATCATAAAGAGAGTAAGGACTAGAAAATGGAAAAGTGAATTACTTAAAATAACGCACAGTGTAAAACCTCCTCATTCATACTCTAGTATAACTCTTACAAGAAAGATCCAAACCACAAGATATTTGTCCCACATGTGTTTATTTGGGTTTTTCCCCCTTTTTTTTTTGTGTGCAAGGTTCCCCTGAGTTCAAATTTCCTTGTCCTGCCCTCTGTTTGAAAAGCAGGTGTCAGCCTACAACCAGTGTTCAACTTGTAGCTGAGGTCTGCAGACTGTATAAAGCTGCTGAAAATCAGTTGCTATTTTCTCCGGAGAGGTCAGTACTGTGCTTATAGAAGAAAGTAATAAAAAACAGCATGTCTGAGGGAAATTGCTTTTCTGGAGAATTGTCCCTTGTAGATTACTAAAGCACGCATTGCCACTAATACTGTGGGAATGCTGTCAAAAGAGTTTTTCCACAGTGATGCATCTACAAATCACAGTACCTAAGCCTTACAGCACAAAATGTTTGAATGGCCTCTTGAAATGAAAATATTCCGCTTTGAAGGTTTTGGGGATGGGAGGGATTTTTTAACTGTCTTAGGCTGACTGACTCCACAACTTTATAGCTCTTATCGATCCCAAAGGCAGCAATTCCATTTCCAATCCCTCATCTATCTACGACCTAGGAGGACAATGACTGTTGAATCTTCTTGGAAATAGGTAAGGAGGCTGCAGTATTTTTCAAGAGAACAAAGTCAGATCTTACTTTTGGAGTGAGAAAAAACAAACAAGTCCCCTATACTCTAGCCTTAAGAAAGACTCTGTCTTTGTGGAAAATCTAAATTAAAATTCTGTTCTTAGATCAAGCCTCAGCATTGAATTTACCTCTTTACTGTGGTTAGAGAAGCCCTGCAAGCCAAAACAGCATCTGAGAATTACAGAGCCAAGCTGTTACAGAGAACATAACTAAGCTACAATTTTTACACGTGCTATGAAGTCTTAAAACTTAAAAGGTTCTCCCAAAGTATCAGATTTAGTGGAAATAAAGAGGAAGTGCTACGAACTGGGTCCATGATCTAGCTAGGTGCTATCCAGGGGCACTGAAGGCCTCTGTCAGACACAGTACTACACAAAAGGACAAAGAAATTTCATCTAAATCTAATATAATTTACTTTTTTTTTTTACACAGAAGCCCTCTAACAACAGTAAGAGGATATATATGCATAAGACGTAGAAACATGCCACTGGTGTTTTAAGAGCTTTCAGGAAGTGTTCTAAAACATGTATTATCACAGCATACAAATATATTACCATTAAAATCATAAACATGAAAAAGCAGTAATATTTCCCATTTCATAGACTAGGACATTCAGAAATACAGTTTAGCAAATCTAATCAACTTCCATTCCAAAAGGACTGACTTCCAGTAACTGATCACATAACATGTCCAGGGAAGATGAGCATCAGACGCATTTCAATTTCCATATGTTTTTCTAAAATGCTGTTTATCGTATCTCAATTGGACTGGATGTCCTTGGTCACACACAGAAAGTCTAGTGAAGACTGAAAGACACAATGCTTGGCACAAAAGCCTTGTGCCCATCTCCTTGCAGCACTGTGGTAATATATATTGGCAAAGACACCCTATCCAGCAAATTTATCAATATGAACTCGTGCACTGATGTGGCTGGACAGCCTGTTGGCTTTATCATCAGACTCACCTGAATGTAGTTGTCAACAATTCCCCAGGCAAAGCCACAGGGAAAAATCCCTTCTGTGGGCTGGTTTTCAGGCAAAGGTGGGAAACCATTTTTTTCTATCAGCTTTTGATAGAACAAGACAGAAGATTTGGGCATCAGCTTCTTGTCGTGGCTTTGAAAATCAACATAAAACAATCCACGTCGAATGCTGTATCCCCTGTGCCATTCAAAGCCATCCAGGAGGGACCAGACTGTGTAGCCAAACACATTAACTCCGTCGTACCGGATGGCTGAGGAACGAACAAAACCAAGCTTATCACAGTGCTCATTTTCCTTTGTAGATTACCCCGTACCAGCAGTGTTTGCAGTATTCATGTGTAAGAACAATGCAATAGGTCAGATAAGTCTAGTGGTGGGTTTGGCAGTGTTAGGTTTACGGTTGGACTCGATGACCTCAAAGGTCTTTCCCAACCTAAACGATTCTATAAATCTATGATTCTGAGTACCTCGGGGCCTGCCTCAAAGCCTTTTTCAGGGAAGATACTTCAACTGCACTCAGGGACCTGCCGGGGCATGGGTGCACTGTGCAAGGCAGTAGAGATAACCTGGCTTGGCTTTAAACAAGCCAGCTTTATAAAGAGAAGCAGCGTGGCAGTGGTTAGAGCAGTGCTGCTAATTAGGCATGCCAAACCTTAGCCTCAGAGCAGCACACTTGAACTGTTTGCAGCAACGGAGCCAGTAACTGCACTGCACTGTACGCTGCTAAGCACGCGCTGCAGCTCACTCCGGGGAAGGTAAAGTGCAGCACTACCCTGTATGCAAACAAACATTATACTCTTTTTTCTTCCTTCCCCTACAAATACATATTGAGGAAACCCTGACAACACTTTTGTTGTGCTGATGAATTTTTATTACCACAGATTTTAAGTAGAAGTGATAATGCAGGAAGATCGTTGTTTTTTGATAATTCTAACTCTTTACATCTTTTATGGCATAGCGTTTTCCAGCTTTAATATTAAACAGTTTCTAAAAATATATGTATGTTCTAGGTCAACTGTTTGACTTTTAAAAATCATCACACACTTTTTGGGTTAATACCAGGATCTACTGGCATCTGTTAATATTGCCAGCATTACAGTTTTATTTTAAGATTCCAAATTATACTCGCTTTTAGTTGTATTAAACACTGAGGTTCAGCAAAATGTTCCTGGGCAAGGCTCAGTTTCAGGAAAGCACAAAGGAGTATGCTTATTTTAATTACATAATTAGACCCACCCTAATACTGCAACACATTTAAGTACATTCTTAAATGTTCTTTTGAACTCGAGTTTGGCTCTGGAGCCAGCAAAGTTTATCGTTATTACTCACCATCTTCTGTCAACCCAAACTGGGTACTGACTGTACATAATATTTTCCAGCCTAGTAACACTGAAAGCGTTATTTCAGGCAACCAGATTATCAAGATACTCATTTCCTGGTTTTATTAATGTACCTCATAACAATCCGTTATGAAGGACCACATGGATTCTTGATTCCAACCCTGTTTGAATCAACTAAATGAACTGTGGTTAAATAAGCAATTAATTTGGCCCTGTGTCTATCAGAGGTCATGAGAAAATGTCTAAGGAAATGGAATATTTCTCCTCCTAAAGGCATCATTCTTTTGTGTTTGGCAAACGCCAGTATTTTTCTAACCTCTGCATGCATCCATGATGACATCTGTTGTACCAGCAGAGTAAAGGCCAATACAGGTCCACTATGCGAACTGGTCTCAGTGAGAATTCCTCTTTGAACAGCATCTCATCCCTTCTGTAAGTCATCACACAGCACTCCCACACTTCCTGAGCATGTCATAAAAATTCTCCTCAAATCCTTCTTTAAAAATGCGCTCACTTTTAGATGCCACCTATGCAAGAAGTAACTTGAAAAATTTTTGGAAGTTTTAAAAGTTTTGGAAGTCTCAAACACAGTACCCCACATGAATTGCATGTTACTGAAAAAACACAATAATTATTGTCTTTCTTCTTTTTCTCTTTCTCTTTCTCTTTCTTTTTTTTCCTTTGTCTATCTCCCCTCTTTTTTATGTCTGTTGACACACAAGCCAGGCTGACTGAAACCTAAACTGCCCTTTCTTCTGAAACTGAACAGCCTTGTCCATACTACCTACTGGAAGTAGCTCCCGACCTGAGCAATCCCCCACAGCATGCCCAGAACTGTGCTACTGTTCAGGCCAGAACTCTGCCAGAACTGGGTTAAAAATTAAACAGCACTTCAGTTCACACTCTGTTTAGCTCACTAGTGTAGAAACACTCCAAGGAAACATGGCAGACCCATAAGCATCAAATACAGATCCTTAAAACCCTCTGCTCAGCTGCTGTCCACGCCCAGTGCATGAAGGTGAGGAGCATGAATGCTACAGCCCCTGCTCCCACGTGGAAGGTGCCCAAGGATCTATGTCTTGCCTCTGGACATAGCTGAGAACAGCTCAGTTCTGACCTGTTAGGGGCCTGACTGTTCCCCTTCTCCTTAAGACTCTTTGAATTCAGACCTGATAACTCCCCACATAATGACCTAATCCCTCATCTAGTCAACATGGCACAGAGGAGCTTGCATGCCCTCCTGGTCAACATGCTCCACTCTACAAGGAACAATCAATTTATTTGATGCACCAGAGACAGAGCAGGGAAGTGAATATGACCCTAGAGTAGGTGGTTAGATACTTTCCCATGTGAGAAGATAGCAATTAGCAGCTCTAATTAATATTTAACTACTTTATATTACAGCTCTATTTACTCTATTCAACCCTAAATGGTATTTGGAAAGAAAAGAAAAAGAAAACAAAAGAAAGAGCAATAATAGTAAACAGTAAAAGGATTTAGAGCTGTGAATCTCACATAAAGAGACGCTTTCCTAGGGCCAAAAAAAAAACACCCCAAAAGATGTACAGAGCTTGTCTACAGCATGCAGGGTCAGAATGGACATCTATGTCAGCACTTCAACTGAAATAAGGAGCACACTTTTGAGCAAATCTCCCTCCTTATCGCACTTCGGTTCACATCACAGAGTGGTCTCAGGATGCATGACCTGGGTTCCTTTGGGGTGAAATTAATCCTGAAATGGGCTTCAGGAATATACACAACGTGGACACCAGGCCCTCAACACCAACTATTCTTACTCTACAGGCTTGCTCCAACAGAGCTGCACTTACTTGTTAACACAGATATAGAAATAAGCAGTTTTGTCTGAACTAGTGCATATACACAATCAGGCAAAGATAGTGGCCAGATCTAGGAAGCAACAAAACCACATTTATATGGCCCTGGGTCTAAATTAATTACCCTTCCTTCTCAGTGCTATAGCTCCAATGCCCTTTTACCTCCCCGTGACTGTTGGAGTGAATCTCATGGTAGATAGCTCATGAATCTCTACATTACAGTGCTTTATTGCACTGGATAGACATGTCCTTGGTCTGTGAGAGACAATATGTGCCTTTGTCCTTGGTCTTTAATGTTGTCCAACAAGACTGCTCAAAGCCAACACGATGCCTTTTGTGGATCTTTCTCAATTAAATTCCCCTAGGTATTGCATAGAGAACTTTGGTATTTACATTGGATTTTGCAAATTCTAATGACAAGGTTTGCGTGTAGTAATTTTCATTGTAATGACACCAAAGTCCCTTCTGCAAATCCAGTCTGTTTCTGCTTTTTTTTTCTGTAAAAAGTTTAGCCAAGTGCTAGTACTCAATACAAGACTGTCATACTGTTGTTGTTGCTGTTATTGAGTAGCACATTAAAATGAATGAAAGTCTGTAAATTGAAATAGTTTCCAGTCAGCTGTGATTAAAAGACAGATCCATGTATGTATGTCCAGTAATTTACAAACTAAGCAGAAATATGGGCAACAGGAATATGACCCCTTCATGAAGATGAGCTCTTCATCAGACTTCATGCAGACTAGGAATACTGTACTTGCAACAGTTAGGAACTGTTTTGCATTCCATTCTTCCCATTTTGGATGCACTGGGTCATGTATTTATTCACCTTTTAATTTGTTTGCGATAATTAGGTTTCTGGAATAGCAGACGAAACAAACGTGGGACTCCTCTGCATCTTCATGAGTGCTGCGAATAAAATGAAAGCTATTTTTGCCCACTCCCTGTATGAAAATGGCAATGTAACACAATGACTATCTTGTCTGAACAAATAGTACAATAATAGTTTTTAAAACTAGAACAGTAAACTTTAGACAAGTAAATCAATTATTAAATTGTAAATTAAAAAATTTAAAGACAATGAAAGCGGAAATGGGAACCCCAACAATGTACTGATGACTACTATGATTGAAAAAAATGTGTTTTGCCACAAGGAAATGGGAAAATAGAAAATAACTCTCATACAACACAATGTATTTCTCTTACTGTTTGCAAAAATAATAGGGTAACAATTTAAATAATTTATATTATATAATCCCATATACTAATTTCTCCTTAAACTGATGCAAATTCAGATTATTGTGACTGATGTCCAGACCTGTACCAATGTAAAATTTGTGCAAGGGCAACACTGAGATGCAGAATGAAAAGGTTTCGATTTTTCATTTGAAAATGTATTCTTTCAGCCTTATATTTTCTTCAGATTGACTTATTCTTGCATAATATTTACCTTCCACCTTCTCACATATATATCCTTACATTTTGTACATATGCGTTCATACATCTAAGAGGTGGAAAGGAACTATTAAAAAATAATACAGCAAATTTCCCTAAGACCATTGAAAGTATAGTTGACATGATTTGCAATTCCTCGCACCAAAGACAGTAGAAATTTTCCTACTGACTTCAAGGACAGCAGTATCCAGCTCACCAAATATTCAGGGTCTTCAAGAGAACAAACACAGAAAAGTGATGTGGAGTCTCACTTCACAAGTGCCAAGATGAATATTAAAGATCAAAATTAGTTTTCAGCCTTGTTCTTTAACAAGTCTCTGTAGGCAATATTTTGCATTATGATTTTGTCAACCACGTATTAATACAACCTCAGTCTTACCTTTTAGAGTTTCCATAATGAACTTTTTAAGATAGTAAATATATTTGGCATCATCTCTCTTGGTGCTACCAGAAACAAACCAGCTGTTCTCCACAATGAATATCTGGGGGTTGTTATATTCACTGCTTATCCAGTACAGGAGCTGCCTCAGGCTTATTGATTCCAACTGCTGGAATTTCATGTGGGAGTCCAAGAGCTGGAAACTCAGGGTAGCTCCAAAAGAAAGAGCAAAGAAGTCTGCTGTTCCCTTGATATATTTCTTCTCAACTTCACTGAATTCAGGCAACAGAGATGAGAGGTTGCTCCTCATGCTCTCTGGATAGTCACCATCAATAAATATGGGCTTAGCAAACCATCCAAGCACAAAATCGAGGGATTTTTGACATTCTTTTATGTTTTTTTCAGTCATATGTTGTGGTTTTATCCAGTGGGAGCTAAGGGCAATGGACACTTTTCCTCTTTGAGTTGGACGAAAATGGTCATTGTAGAGATGCCAGACTTTAGCATGGGCCTGTTGGAAAGAAAGACTGTAATTAATGCACCTGAAATTCCATTTTAAGTAACATACTTACTCTCAAGTACTGATGTCCAGTGTCACATAATAACCACATAAACAAGGCATTTGAGGGCCCAGCCTTATTCATTCGTCAGCACTTTACAACTCCTATTATATTAATATCATATATCAACTAGGAATCACTAGTTGCTCATGGAAAACATTTCCATGATATACTTATTCCAGGCACTGAACACACTTTTGGTAGTTAGCTAGACACCTTTATTAACTTTTATTATTGAGTTCAGACATAACTTCCAGTATTTACAAAAATGAAAATGCATTTAACTAAACATGTTTCAAAGTATGTTTTCATTATAGCAGTATAACTTTATCTGTAGATTCACATATAAATATATATATAAAGAAGGAAGTTCTTAAGAACTGCCCAGATCTCTCAAACAATACAAGACAAAGAAACACCCTTGGACTTATTCCTCTTTGAACCAGAACAACAGTACAGGAAAAACTACCAATCTGGATTTTAAAAAGTCTGGTGAAAAACAATTTACCACAGCTCCTGAAAAATTATTCCAATAATTCAATTTCATTTATTTTATTAAAATTTGCTGTGTGCTTCTAGCATCAGATTTCAACCACTTGTCTTGGTATAATTTTATCTGTTACTGTGAGGAGATCTTTTCTACCAAATTTCTTTCTTGTGATCTTACAGAGTCAGTTTAAACAGTCTCTCGATGTTCCCTTTGAAAGCTAAATAGATTAAGTTCCTGGAGCCTCATGTTATCTTCAGGCATAGCTTCAAACCATCCTCACTGCTCTCCTCTGATTCTCTTCCAATTTGTCATCATCTGTCCTAAACTGCAGAAGCAGAATTGGACATAATATGCCAGTGGTAGTCTTGTCAGCAGTAAAACCAGAGACAATTTAATACACCATTTCTGCTTATGTGGCCATAGCATTACACTGGGAGCGTATGCTTGTCTAAACTACCGTATCTCCACAGCCCTTCACCATCTAAAACATATTTTTCCTTTGCACCTAGCTTATAAAAAAACTTCAACAGCTCTATGAATTGACATCCCATCTTTTTGTCATCTACACATTAGTAGAAATTATGATGCTTTTTTCTAGGTCATTGATTAAAAGGTTAAAAATATGAGATCTATTCATTAGAATAAATCCTACCTAATAACTATTCCCAGTTTATATTTGCATTTCAAGGCTTATCAGCTAGCACTTGTTCATATGTGCTGTGATGACATGAACCTCTACTCTTGCCATACAAAGTCACAGGTGTGATGAATATATATGACAGATTATTAATCAAAATGTCACACATTTTTAGCCCTCCCTGCAATATAAGCTATATAGAAAGCCTTATAATTCCATTCCATGCAGTTGGTATGTTGGCAAATTTTATCATTAAAGTATTGATAGCTGCTGTTCATGGTTTCATTTTCACATACTCTTACCATTCAAGCTTTGAACCACAATGATTTCCAGTTGCCAGCATTACTAGGAACATTAAGCAATTAAGACTATTAATCATTTTTGACACAGACACTGTTAATTACCCAGGAAAAAATAATGAATTCTATCATTCTACTGTTCTTGCAGAACTTTAATTCTCACTGCTGGGAGCAAAACAATTGGAAGTGAAGGACAACTGAAGGTAAGATCAATAATGAAGGCTCATTTCAGCTGCCCCCACAGAGAAACCTGCTGCCTTTGAGTCATCATCGGGTATAGAAAATGTCAGTGCAGATCTGACACCGGCTCTAGAGGAGACTAGACCCATGCCCTTTTAGAGTTGTCACCAAAACCCAAAGAGAACAATCTTGGAAACTCTGAATCACAGTACACACCTATGTGTGCATATCTGAATCAAGCTCTCCGTTGCAAACTTCAACGTACATGCTCTCATTTATAATACATCAATAGCACAAATAAATGTGATGTAGTCCTACCATATATCTATATTAATACAATGGATTTTGATGCTAGTGAGAAACTAAATATAGTAACCATTTCAAAGTCTCATGTCGAAAATATGAGCTGACCTAAGCACAGGCTTAATTTTACTTCATGCTGAAGTTCCATTACGCTGACGAAAGAACAAAAGACATAACACACCATGACCAAAACACTACACACCCAACACTTTAAATATTATTTTAAAAATACCAGTGGGAACAAATGCGCCACCACTTGCAACTCAAATTTGCACACCCAAATTTTCCTTCATAAAGGTGCCATATGTTATTTCTCTGTTGGACCTGACTCGTCTCATGATTTCCTGTCTCCAATGTTAAGATGCCACAATGCACACTCTCAAACACACAGTTTAATCTCTGTCATCTGCACTTGCAAGTATGCTGCCCACCTGCTGAGCACCTTGGTAACTATGGAGTACTTGCCCCATAACTCTCAGCCATCCCTACTCCTATCAGTGGAAAGACATCTTCCAGCATTTTAGTATCCATGATTCTACCATGAAGCAAGGAAACCATGACAGACAAAACCTATTATTCAGTTTAGACAAGACATGTTCTACAGACAGATGAAAGCAGGCAGGAAGAAACCCACTTAAATGTCTGCCCCCTGGAGTGTGCATCAAGTGGAATTATACTGTTGCCATAAAAAAAACCCAGCTAAACATAGAAAATAGTGCATCAAAGTCCCCAGGCTCTGTGGACATAGATTAATGAAGTAGTTCAAAAACACACAGAAATAAAAGCTGGAAGAAGCCAGTGACAGAGCAGTGAGTCTCTATGGAAATCTGGGACAGAATTCATTTGCCTAAAATTAGGTGTCTAATGTGGTTTTAGAGAATTCAGAGTGTTCCAGCCTCTAACCGCAGTTTCAGAAAGCTGTGAGTCTCCCATAACTCCTAAGTCACATCTCTCAGCCCCACAGAAACACCTGGGACACCATAGATTACCATAAAATGGTAATTTGTACCTAACCTATCTTCAGGCAAATGAATCCCACTGCTATGGTGGGACTCATGTTGAACTAAAGACACCTTTTATTTCGCTGTCCATACGTGAGCTACATGCTGAGGCTCCCACTATAGGCAATGGAGATCTCAGACTCCACTCAGCTGCCTGAACACAGGCACCTAGTTGCCACTACAGAATGATACAGGCCTATGTCACATCTGCCATTTCCACGCAGATATCCTAAATAGCCTGGGAAGTCTCACATGGCACTACTTACACTGAGCTAACAGCATCTCAGTCCAAACTGATCTACTTAATGGAGTCCAGCAAGTGATTCCTCAGCCATGCTGTCAGACTCAGCAGGACCACTACCTAGGTCCCAATAACTGTATGTGTTAGCAGTAGGATTTAATGAAGGTGCCTAGACCTCTCTGAGATGCTTTACCTGAACGAGGCTGGCAGACCCAATGGGAGACCTTGCTCTTCTGGACCAGCAACTGGAAGCTAGGCAGAATATCCTAAGGTAGCTCAAATGACACTGTATGTCTTTGCTGGGACAACTGAAACCTCCCAGGTGTCTATTAACTATAATCAGAGTTTAGCCTCCCAGATCACAGATGGAGAATATAAGTAGAAACCAATCTACCACCGGTTTCTTCATATTTGTCTGAAATCTTACATCCCAGTCTCAGTGACTTACCTATTGGTACCTATTTTTAGATCAAAACTAACTGGGATTAAGATCATGGCAATCTACAATACAGTGTTTTTACTGACACACAGCACAGTGCCTGCACATCCCTTGTTTTGCAAGGTGCTGAGGGGTCTTACTTAAACAGCATTTACCTTACCCTCAAAATGCTTACGTCACTTAAGAAAATCATGAAGTTCTGTATCACCATGAAAATGAAAAAAAGTCTCAAGATGTGGCTTGTCCTTAGCTAAGCCCATTTTTATGTCTGTACTTCACACAGGTTTCAGGCTCCAGCACAATCCCATTTTCAAGCTGATAAGTTCTTCTTCCCCTGACTTTCCCACCTAATATACCTCTTCGGACAATGCTCTACCTATACTCAACTTGTGAAACTCTGATATTGGTAATGTTAGATCAGCCTTCAAGAGATCCCTGTGTGAGCCAAAGTCAATAATGCCACAACTGAGCCTTGATGAAGTGTGAAGATGAATCTTTCCAAGGCAGAAAAGCCCCCTGCAATACTATGGCATGGGCTAGTCCTACAAAGTCCAAATTCCTGCAGTGGCAGCAGAAATAATTCAACACAGGCAAACAGACTTTGCAGTCTGACACAGTCATGTCCTACTGTATTGCAGGACAGAGCTACATAGTCCAAGAATCATTAAAGGTAAAAATTTAGTAATACACAGACATTTGTTTGTCTGCCTACTCCTCTAAATTCCTGTGCAAGATCATTAAGACCTTTCTGCGACTGGCGCTGATATGTATCATTCTGTAAGTTCTCAGTACTTACATGTATCATGATGCATAACCTTCACAAGAGAATCAAGAATTGTAATTGGGAACACCATGGTTCCATAATTTCTGTTCATTCCTCTAGAACAAGTTGTCTCAATTTTAAATTGTGTGTCTTCTGAACCAATAATAATACCATTCATTTCACAAATAAACTCCACGAATAACCTGCTCTCCACGCTCAGATGAACTATCCTGTATTTACTCTCTATTTACATGGTAATGAAACTGAATAGCAAAGTGTTACTGGAACTCATTTAGTAATACAAAGAGAAGAGTTAATTGGAAAAGATGTACAAAAGCTTTTTGATCACTAGAAACCAGGCCGATGTACCTGCAACAAAAACGTCATTATTCAGTCCTACATCAAAAGCCCTTATGAAATTGATATAATTATTGAAATGACATGGGGAAGTCTAGTATATGATGTGCCTTGTACCAAGAAGGAGAAAAATGTAATGTGTTTTTTCCCCTGTATCATCAAAAGCAAGTATTCTAATCGTAAGCTGTAATAAAGGTTGTCACATTTCATGTAATGTTTCACCCTTAGATCCAAAGTCAAGTAGGTTTTACCCACACAGCCTTTGGGCAAAACGTTCTCTTTCACAAGCAAATTATATTCTTAACACTGAGTAACAGATACAGGTATTTAAAAATCGTTTAAGGTTCTTCCAATATTTCAAAATTGGTAAGACAGTATCTTCATGTATAAAGCACAGGACTTTGCTATAGATAGCATGTTAGTCATGGAGTAACTTCCTTTGTCCTCTGTAATTCCTTCCCAAATATGTATTTTTTTAGTTTTCTTTTTATAGTCTGTTAGCCAACATTACCACAGATGACTGATTCAATAAATTCAGTATTTTTGACCAATCTCAACAACCTGAGACTAGAATTATGCTTTTAAAGGGTACATAGAATGTAAAATGAACACTTCTCAGTCTATAACCACTTAATGTAAAATTTGGTACAATTATAGCTTTAAGTATTGATCACACACTTGAACTACATTGTTTAGTTTCAGTTCCTTTCTCAGTACAATTTAGTCACTATTTTTCACACTGTGCTAGTCACTGTAACACGCTGGTGCCTCATGAACATGAATGAATTTACGCCTGCCATACATAAGGAAGGAAGCCATACCATTCCTATTTTAAGAACTGGGAACAGAGATCTTATGACATGAGTAGAAGAAGAAAAAGTAAACCAGATACTTAACTTGTAGAGCAGTGTATTAACTCCAGAACAATGCCTCTGTTTGGTATGATACTCACCTCTACAGAAAAACCACCAAAGATGGCATTAAATACCGGTCTGAAGGCACAGCAGCCAGACAAAAAAAAAAACATTTCAGCTCATCACAGGCAAAAGAGAGAGGAGCTTTGCTAGCATGAGAATAAAAAGAAGGTAATCTGAAAGTATGAAGCTAAGCCACGGGCATCAAGATGCATTGCAGGTACTCCAAAAATATTAGCTGCAGGGGAAAAAAAAGAAAAACAACAAAAAAAACCCACAAAAAATAACGAAGCAGATAAGAGTTATTTTTACACTTTCATTTTGAATTTTATAGCAGACTAAAGTCTGGGAAGGCTCATACTTTCACATACTGTATGTATAAGCGTAAGTGAACATTATCACATGGATCCAGAGCAGCCCTCAGAAGGACCTGGGGGTGCTGACTGATAAGAAGCTCAACATGAGCTGGCAATGCGCGATCGCAGACCAGAAGGCCAACTGTATCCTGGGCTGCATCAGAAGAAGTGTGGCCAGCAGGTCAAGGGAGGTGATTCTGCCCCTCTACTCTACTCTGGTGAGACCGCACCTGGAGTACTGCATTCAGCTCTGGAGCCCTCCACATAGGAAAGAAATTGACCTGTTGGAGCCAGTCCAGAGGAGGGCCACAAAAATGATCAGAGGGCTGGAGCACCTCTCCTGTTAGGACAGGCTGAGAGAGTTGGGGTTGTTCAGCCTGGAGAAGAGAAGACTCTGGGGAGACCTTATTGCTGCTTTCCAGTATGTAGAGGGGGCCTACAGGAGAGGTGGGGAAGGACTTTTTACAAGGGCATGTAGTGGTAGGACGAGGGGGAATGGCTTCAAACTGGAAGAGGGCAGATTTAGATTGTATATTAGGAAGAAATTTTTCACCATGAGAGTGCTGAGGCACTGGAACAGGTTGCCCGGGCCCCATCCCTGGAGGTGTTCAAGGCCAGGCTGGATGGGGCTTTGAGCAACCTGGTCCAGTGTCCCGCCCCACGGCAGGGGGGTTGGAACAAGATGGTCTTCAAGGTCCCTTCCAACCTAAACCATTCTATGATTCTGTGATATTGCAGCTGAGAAACACAAAGTGACCGCTATATGACAGAAGGAAACCAAAACCCCCTTGATCTCATAGTGTCTGGTGACTGCTGTAGGAAACCTCTCCTACGCCTTTCTGTACTTCAAGTACAGAAAGCCTAGATGACATGGCACAAGCTCTGAGATAAGGCTCTCTCAGAGTGACCCTGCCTTGAAAAGCCACTCACTTGACAGGTACCCTGTGGCGTGGCAGCCAGCGGGAAGGTGGCTGGACTGTACAATACCTGCATCTGAGCAATTCAAATGCATGGTAGAGGAGAAAGCTTCTAGGCCAGAGTTCACCCAAGCCATTTTTAATGCCCAGACGTGAGTGAGGTCAGAAATACCCGTTCCCCTCCGCTCCCCACGTAGACAGTCTGGCACGGCCACTGGAGTCGGTATCCTGTCCAAATAAACTAAAGCACCAAGAGACGAGTGGGCTGGGAAAGCAGTTAGAAGTCTCCTGAGACGCAACAGTCTCTGAAAAAATAAAGGTCAGCTGGAAAAGAATTAAGCGGCATTTGACTTTGAGAAGCAATGGGAGATGAGATAAAAATAGCTTTATTTCTGACAACAAGTGCTTCTGAGACACTTGATGTGTTTAATCATTTTCTGTTACCTCTGACAGAAAAGATTAATTACGGAACTGCACAAAAATAGTTCAAGGAATGTTGTGACCCATGTGAATATTAAAGATATGAGAGATTCTTAAACAGAGTACAAAAAGAAGATAAAAGTACAGAGAGAGCAGTTTGAGTGATTTAAAGCTGAGAGACAATCTTGCAGTACTGAAGGGAGCTAAAATAGTCCCTGATAAAAGACTCAACTGATTGGAATCTGGGACACAATGCTCAGGCAGTATTTAGGGGAAGACCAAGATATTATCATTGCTATCAAAATTGTTTTGGGCGTGCTGGAGATATATAAACATATAAAAGCTCCAGAACTGAGACTGACCTGCAAAGGCCTCTACCAGAGCATGAACCTCTTTGAGGACAGCCCAGGCTCCAATCCTGTTGACATACTCAAGTACACAAAATACCGCAAAAAAGATACAAGGGAAAAAGTCACGGAAAACTTAGTTGTAATCTACAAACGCAAGCACTCAGAACTGCACAGGGTGTAGTAAACAGCACAAACCAAGACAATAACACCGCTGTGCAAGAGCTGATAATCATCAGACAAATGTGCAGAACGAAGAGGATGAAAAAAAGACCACGACTTTGGCGGAACCCTTAATGGGAACAGCAGTAAAGTTTGTGGCAACTGAAAAGGAACGTTAATGGATTTTAAGTCCCACTCTGCTTGGAGAGAAAGTAACATGGTGCTGGAAACAGCAGGGAACAAAAAATTTAAACATATAAAACTCTCATAAAACTCATATAAAACTAATATATCAAATACGTATGTAGAATATATAAAACTGATAAAATAATGCCCAGTCAGAGCAATGAGATTAAACCGATGCTAAAAACTGGAAAAGACAGTATTTGTAATAGTACTGGCGAGAAGGCATCCATTATGGCTCCAAACCTTTAGTTTCATGAAGGTTTGTACAAACAACTGAGGGAGGAGTAGAGGACTGCCTGCAGGAAGCGCTCAAACTACAGAACAGAGCTTCAGAAGCCAAAATCCATCAAACTCACAACTCTCCCGTGCTAACGCAGAAACCGAAAGAGAAGATAGATAAGCCTGTTGCTCTCAAACGTCATAGTGAGAACTACCACAGTAACGTATATATTCTTTAGTGACATCAGTTTAAAAAAAAGAAACTACTTTTGGTTAAATACAGAATGAAAAGAACTAAATAAATATATAAAAGGCAAACATTTCAAATACCTTTAAGGGTAAAAATTCTGGAAGAGGTTACTAATGTCAATCACCTGGTTTTCTGGTAGATGCACACAGGTAAGGCAAACACCCATCTATGCATCTCTACCCCCTCAATATAGCACTTGGAAATGTTTGTTCTACATACTGTGGAACTACGTTTGCTGACCCAGGTGTTTCACAGGGAGAAAGAACGTATTTCTGAAGGTTTAGTGGAAGCACATGAAGAGCTTTGGAAAGACTCAGACCAGGTAGCAGAAGCTAAACAAACAAAAAGGACCAATGACCTAAAATTAAATAGTGTGTTAGAAAGAAAAATTTTCTTAGCAAAAGACAGAATTAAACACAGATAGGACTAAAGCCCGTCATCAATATGTGCGCCCGATGGACAAGAAAGCGACACAAGATTTCAGCTTGCTGGGCCTAACGTAACTAGCTAAACCAACAACCCAGCTTGGAAAGATGTTGAAAGCAACCTATAATTTTGGGTGAAAATTATAGAATAAAGAACCCAAGTTACTAATTACCACTATCCTTGCATTTAAAGCACCCAGAGTAGAAGCCTTATGCTCTGGTGTTAATGATTAACCCTGAATCTTATCCTGAGCACACCAACAGATTAAAAATAAATTCATAGAATCAACATAGAATCATAGAATGGTGTGGGTTGGAAGGGACTTTTAAAGGTCATCTAGTCCAAGCCCCCTGCAATGAGCAGGGACGTTTTCAACAATTGACCCAAACGAAGTATGTATCTGCTCCTGGAGATGTACTGGAACACTCTGTGTGCAACTTAATGCTGAGAGTTTCCAAGGAGAAAGACAGCAAGAAATCCCTGTCATACCACTATTACAAGAACACCAGCTGATACTGGATTTGAAAAATCCATGTTTGTAGAGTTGGGAAAGGTTGACAGACTGGCAGTCAGAAATTATTCCTGAGGTACATTAATGTGCTGCCCTAAAAGCCTCAGAAGTTCACCTAGAGATGAATGGGTAGAGGCTTTTCCCCAACTTCGGTCCCAAAAGAAATTAGACTGCAGGAGTATTCATGCCAAAGTGTTTATGAGTACTGACCATCAGCCACAGAAGCAGTAAAAATATCCCCAGACAACAGAGAAAAGCTTATTGGAGCAACAAATAATTGCATGAAGATCAGGCATTTCGGATGCTCCAATCTGGCTTATCATAAAAGCAGACAGCAGAATTTACTAGCTAAGGGATGATTTTTGAGCAATGAATTCTGTTAAACCATAAACCACACCTGTTGTAGCAAAAATGCCAGTCTGGCATAACAGATTTAGCATATGCTGTCTTTGTGATCTTGTTATCAGGGCAAGGCTGGGAAGAATTTCTCCCTATGTTTATGGGGCAGCACTACCCTGTTATATGCACCCATTATCCAAGCATTTCACTGTGCTCCAGCTTTATGCTATATTGACAGTATCCAAACATGCAAAAAATTATCAGAGGCTGATCAAATCCATGTAATTTCATGAACAGATGAGCTATTAACCCACAGCCAGACTCAAAAAGGGCTGAAAGAGTTAATTAAGTAAGCAATAATTTTGGGACTACAATTCTAAATGAAGCGATGAACAGGTCAAGTGGTACAGGAAAGAATAAAGTATTTAGCAGTAGACTAATCACCTTAACAACAGCAAGCAAAATTAATAGGAAGCTCCTTGCTCTACATCTGCATGAGCTCAGACCTCTTCTGGTTTTGTTTATTTTTCCCCAGGATTTTATATCCATGTTTGCAGATATGATTAAGTCTTTAACCAAATTGTTAAAGAGGGTGCAGCAATGGGAGTGGAGACCAGGACAAAACCTGACCTTTTCAGCATTCAAAAAAAGCTGGCATCCCCATCCACGCTGGGGATGCTGTTCCAGTATGGCCACTTTATTTGAACTTTGTTACCCCTCCAGGAGCAGCAGAGGCCAGGTTATCATAAAAACAAGGAATGTCAGTCAGTTCACTGTGTATGAAAAGGAGCATGTGATGTTCCTGGGAGGCTTAACATGATGATCCAGAAATTACAGAGTGGGTGAAAGGCATAATTACCAAGCTCAGTATATTTAAGAGTACTGATAGTGTGGGCTTAGCAGAAGAATCAACTACAACAACAGGTGGTCCCCAGAGCATACCATGGAGCTCTCATCCAATTTGTTCACAAGAAAAGTCACTTTGAAGAGGCTAGAACAACATAAAGTAGCACCCTCTGGGAGAAGACATTAAACAATGGGTACAGAATTATTTAATGTGTACTATAGTAAACGTTTCTACTGCATAAACTAGACCCCCTCCCTTTCCAGCACCCAAAGACACCAGCTCCACGGTTGCAAATATAAATTGACAGGTCCTTTATCAATTTCACAACAAAACAGTAACTGCTGCAGTGCTCAGGTACATCACTACAAGGTAATGACAATCAGAGGTATGAGAACACCACAGCAGTGGTGGTCTGACTTGGTGCTAACCACTAAATGGCTTCAGAAGGTATTTCTGGATGAATGCACTGGTGGATAGCTTTTCCCATCATGAGTTCCTGTGTGAGAAACAAGACCCACTGGGTAGCAACAGCAAAGAAGGAATTTGAAGAAATCTCCACCAGTGGAGGGTACCAATGAGTAATAAGGAGGTGTTTGGTCCTACATAGCTGGCACAGGAATTAAAAATTCAGTTAATTCATATGCAATCAATATATTACAAGCTGTCATAGATCAGACACCACAGCAGCCCCAAATGAATCGGGATCAAACAAAAATAATGAGATGAAGTAACCAACATTGTTTAATGACTGCAAAAACTTCAGGCTGTCAGACAGACAATGGCACGCAACAAAACTAATGTGTGTACGCAGGGCAAAGCTGAGCATCAGTAAGTAAGCAAGGTCAAAACAAAATTATTGTATCAGAGCTCTGTGCTATAATATAGACAAATGCAACCCAGAATGAAGGGGACTTACTTGAGGTGATCTGTACAAAGATTTTTTTAAAAAAACAAACATTTGGGTTGTTCATGCCCAAATCTAGCTCAGTCACTCACAACATGATAACCTGAGTTTACTCTGCTACAATCTTCACTATTAATCATTCTGAGATTAGAACTGTGCATCAGTGACAATGGGCTACGGAATATGATGGAAAGTTCCAGTCAGCCCTCTAGATGAATGAAAAAAATATCTGATCAGGATCACCAATACATATGTGAAGGTACCAGTTTTCAGTCTTCAGACAACTGTTTAGATCACAAATTGACCAGATATGAATATGGAATTCTTCCTTCTTTTTCTAATCAGTCTGCAACTGTTCATGAGACCCAGCCGTGTCTGCATGCATACCCAATATAAAGCAATCACTACAAACTTATCTCATTGTGTATAACCTGCCTGAAATGTTCTGGTTTGTGCACATACAATAGAAATGACTGAAGGATGTGATTTCAATTATACACCTTTACAAGTAATGCTCAAGTTGCAAAAATCACTGAAACTGTACACTAAATTAATTTAACACGTTAACTTTTGGAGTAGCTTTTGCGTGATTGTTTCAAATAATAAAGCATTCAACTGTAACGTGAAGTCTAGTTGATTGTAAAACAAGCCACAAAAGCAATGATTACGGTGTGCTGCAATAGCAAACAAGTTAGTCACAAACTACTGCAATAGAGAAGGGTGTCATTCTTGATGGGAATCCCTCTTGTGTGGTCCCCTTCAGCGGCAGGAATTTTGAACTTGGCTCCACATCCTGTAGCTGTAATCCTACTTATACTTTTACACTTCATAATTTGTACCAAATAGAAGAGTATTAAGTGCTGAGCAAGTTGAGGAATAGCTATACCCTAGAAGAAAGAATTGTGGACTATCCTCAGACCTATACAGCTTATCAGGAGGCCGTATCAGGCAAGAAGGAGCTAACAGCTTCAAGAAGAACCACTGCTTGGTCCTGATCCATAGAAATCGTAGGAGAATTTACAACATCATTGCTAGATTCAGGAGTAATAGCTCACAGTTTGCACACTACTGAAAAAGCCCACTAAATACGGTATTGCTATTGCTAGCACGAAGCTACAGGATGCATATGGACTTTATCTTGACTCAGCAGTCATCACTTATTGGGATCTGCTTTGGGTGATCAAAAGTCGGTTTTAGCTGCAAAACTGCTCAGTGATCAGGGGAGGAGGGAACTATTGCCTGACTTGTTTTTTTCTCCCCTGTTGCTTAAAGCCAGCTCTGTGGTGGTATGGTTCTATCCAAATGGTATTACAGGCCTACTTCTAGGCAAATGAATGCCAACACTAATGCCAACTTGGGTCTGAGAGATCCCACCTAACCTAGACCTGCTACTACAAAAGAGTATGGGTCATCATTTAGGACAAGAGGAAATGGGTTCAGTTTAAGCCAGGCGAGGTTTAGATCAGATATTAGGAAAAAAAATTTCACTGAAAGGGTTATCCAACATTGGAACAGGCTGCCCAGGGAGGTGGTGGATTCGCCATCCCTGGAGGTGTTTAAAAAAAGGGTAGACGTGGTACTTGGCGATATGGTTTAGAAGTGGTTTTGTCATGTTAGGTTAATGGTTGGACTCGATGACCTTAAAGGTCCCTTCCAACCTTAGCAATTCTATGATTCTATGATTCTGTGATCTGTGAATCTTGTGTCAAACCTGTGAGCCAATGCAAATGTCATGGGCATTCCACAACATGAGAGAGCAGATATCTATGCTCAAGCAACTGAATTCCACCCCTAAGGAGAAGAAAGTAGCTCCAGATCCTTACACACAGCATTAGATGTCATAAGTGTTAATGTCCACTAGTGACCTAAGATTCAATTGCTTAAACACAGGCATTTAGGGCATTTAGTACCATTTGGAAAGTTCCAGACTATCAAGACATCTGCATGGGTAGACACAACACAAGACCTGTGAGAAACCTGTCTTTTTTGGACTGGCAGCTGGAGGCAAGGCAGGATACTCCAGGCTTCTCAGGTGGTACATGCTTTTCTATGTGTGCAACTTTTTTGCCCTAGCAGCTTCTAAGGAGGTAGCCTTGTGATTGCATGAAGTTATAACTGTGAGAAGGACACATACTGTGGAAAAGTATATAAGACTGTATCAAACTTCTGGAAAGATTCAGGGAAATCAAGAGGACCTAAGCTAGACTTTTTCACTCCAGAAGCCCTATATCAGCAACAACCCCTGAAAGGCTGACACAGTGGATCACGTGACCATGAAGATGGACAAGGCAAGTAGAACTGAATGACTCATAACTCATAATGACTCATCCAAGGTCTTGATGCCTCAGTTGTCTGCCCATCTTTGCAACAGCACAGGGAACCATAACGCGAACTGACACGTTTTAATTAATACAGTGGTTATTACTAGCCGTAATTCTTCCTTAACGTTATTGCTTCCATGATGTTAGGCTATGAAAGAAAAACTAGGAAACTGTAGGAGGAATTAAAACCAGTTACTCAGCAAAGGCACATCTCATCAGTGGGGATACAGTCACTGCAGGAGGCAGACTTTGGTCAGACACCTTGATTTTGAGGAATCACCACCCTCCTCAGCAGCCACCAAGAGGATAAAGTGCAGCTGTTCAAATCAGAACCCAGAAGAGGAGAGAGAAATTCCAGCGCAGGGAAAGATGGGGGAAACGAGATTCATTGGGGGAAGAGAAACTGTCGGGGTACCACATTTTTAAACACTCAAATAATAGAATGATGACTTCAGTCAAGAGACGGAGGGACAAAATGGGGCATCCAATTTTATCACGGAAAAAAAATTTGAGTCTGCATTTCTTCAGGGGCAAGGATGATTTATGTGTATTTATCCAGTCTTTTCTACGAGCTTTTGGCTATACTGCAGTCACAGATTAAACCAGATAAATTTATATCTCCTTTGATTTGGGAAAGACATTTAGAACCTCATCCAAAGCATGCTGAAACCATGAAAATACGCTTTAGAGGTATGAGTAAGTCCCTTTATGTCTGTTTCTAAATGCATGTTTAATGGTAGATATAAAATTGCTCTACTACGGAGATGAGTGTTAACTCAAAAGCGTACAAATAAAAGTTTTCCTGCTTTATTCTTGTAGTCTGCAAACATAGTAAAAAGCACCAATTGAGCTAAAAGTTGGAATCTTGTAGAACAGAAAACTGCAACAAACAAAAAGCATTTGAAATGAAATATCTAATTCTTACTTTATAAACACAATCTTCATACTGTTGATTATCTGTAGAAATTAATGGGTTTCACCTGTTTGTATACAAGCAATCCAACTAGTTTGGCTGACATAATATTGAATAAATGTTTTAATGCTGTTGCTAAGAAGCTAAATGGTAATGAAGTTGATATAAAAATACCAGCTACAGTTGTTTCCTTTTCAAAAGTATATCCTGTATTTTTACACGATGCAATATAGAAAAGGGGGGTTTACTACATCAATGTACTGCAATCTCAGCCTTAGCAATCAAGAAAAGAAATCACAGTAAAAGACCTAAAGCAGCTTTTGTCCAATCCTTAGAGAAACAAAAATAAAATTTTAGAAAAATAGAAAACAGCAAAAGAAAAGGAAGAGTGTTGTCAGAGTAATTGTTTAGTCTAAGCCACATAGAAAAGGGCATGTGTTGGTTAGTACATACAGTTGTAAATGCTAATTCTTTCAGCAATCCTTGTTTCCGCTTCTGTGCTCTCACCACCATAGTACTAGACTTTTTCTGACTAGAATTAACATCATATTAACAGACTGAGCTATTCATAAATATTGTGTCAATTGGACAATTTTAAACATACTTAGCACAGTTAGGTTTAGACTTTACTCTGGCAGTGTAATGAGCACTTCTGGAGACCCAGCATGTGATTCTTTAAAACAACTTAGCACGTTTCAGGTTTCCTTAACCAGCTCTTTGCCAAGTCTCTGTATTCTCTTTTGGAGGCAAAATAGTTTCTCCAGAAGAGACACTAACTTTGATATTGGGCTTTCTTTACATAAGAAACCTACAAAAGATTATTTTCACTTTGGGCAACACTGCTGCAGAATGAAGTCTTTAAAAAAATACTGTCCAAGTTGAAGGAACTGGCACAAGGGGAAACAGAATTTATCTTCTGTCTCCTATTTCAAAGTGCAATACGAAACTTGAAATCGCTCTAGAACAAAATATAAAGCCATTAATGTCCAGACATTTGTATACACGAATGACAGTCATCATTGGACTATGAATATAAAAAATTAAATGCCTATATATTTTCTTTTTCCTACTGATTCCAGATATGGCTAAAAACTTTATTTTTATCCGTGGCCATTTTAAATATATATACAGAAACATAAGGACAAATTAAAATCTTAACAAAGCAGTTAAGTCACAGCTTCAGATATACTTTTTAAGCAATTTGTCTGGGATTGGCATTTGTTTCTGTATAACCATGTCTTTGGAAATTCTGCCAGTACACTGTAATATGTAAATATCCAATATCAAAGTACAATAATGTTTTCAATAATTTAAAGAAAACTTATGCTGGGAGAAATCCCAGTTTTAAGACCAAAATGTACTATAACAACAGAAATGAAAGTTCACATATGGCATCATTTCATCCTCCTAGGTCCAGCTGTATATATGCCAGTAAGTAACGCTGCTCTGCTTCACAGTTATGAGGGTAGGTACACTAGCAATTGTGAGGAGGCCACATAGAATTATGATAATTAGGTCAATATCTAACAATGACACAGTTACCTACCATTTAAATATTGCCTGTTTTAAAGGAGGGCAGTTCAAAGTAAAGAGTTTGGAGAGATGCCTCATTTCTAAGTAATTGACCAAAGAGCTATAGAGGTATAGCAAAAACTTTTAACAGATTTCCATGAAGACATCCATCGAAGCGCTTCCAGAGCCATAGAGGTTTTTGTAAACTAGCTGAGTATTTGTTAAAGCCCCACTCCTAAGCAACAGACTGATCAGAGGCATCCCAGGCTTAAATACAGGAGGGCAAGAAGAGCAATCAATCCAGTGATTTGTTTTTTTTAAAAATAAGGTCTTGAATTTTTACACCAGTACAGGCTCATGTAAGCAGCCAGATGGCTTACATATATTCTGGGCTTGTTAGATGGAAAAGGAGATTAAATGTACCCCTGAGCCTAATGTAATTACAATATGTAGTTAGTTAATTTCCAGCCATAGTGCCTACATCTACTTTAGTAAACAGTAAAGCTGAGGACCCAATATCTACAATAACCCATGGACCAGAAGCTGATTAGCAGCTGGATTACAATAGGTGTGCTCCTGCAGAGCAGTTTCCAGATTACCTTCATCCAAAAACAATACAGCTGTGTACTCCAAAGCCACTTCAGGCTACAAACCACTGTACAACAAATGGAGGCAATTAAGAGATTCACGTTGCCCACACACTCCTGATTTGTACTGTAATGCTATTGTAGATGCATCCTTAAACATCCTAATGCTACAAAAGCATGAAAAGCTTTGCATTTTTTATCAGAATTAAACAAGAAAATAATCTTTAATTTTGAGAGATCACATAGGGTGCACAAGGTAGTGAGAGAGCTGTCCAGCCGTTTCATCCTAGAGAAAAGGGTTTTCATTAGCCACAGCTATGCCAACACAACCTTCAATGAGTATGTAGTACAAAGGACATTGAAAAAAATAAGACAGGATACATTAAATCAGGATAACATTTCAGATATTAAGAAATTCACAGATTACGCAGCCTACATGGAATCAGTGTACAATCAATGATGCTACAGGAAGCAGAGCAGCTGGCAGTTCAATAATTAACTAGTTGCCTAAACACCAATGAAAAGCCAATTGTTGGCCTGAATCAGGGTGTGAAAGGCTTGAAAAGACAGGCGTTTTGCTAAGATGAAGGGAGGAAGGCGGGAGGGAGGAAGAAAGGCAGGAAGGCAGGAGGGAAGGAAGTAGAGATTGCATCGCATTAACTAATTTTTTTCCACTGGAAGCTCTTTTATACTGAATGCTTTTATAGAAGAGCTAAGATACTCTGCATGAGACACGTATGCAAGTTCTTACTGTCTTATTGGGAAGAAAAACTCTCTAGAAATGAGGACTTGGAAAAAAAGTAAGGCTCCACCTATAGCAATCAAAACCCACTTTCCTCATGCTAGTGAGATGCAAGAAAGCAAAGATGTTGGAAGGAATTACTGAAGAAACAGTAGGGATTTTATGTACATATTTTGAAACATAAAATAATTCAAGAGTATTAGGATATGACTTATACTCAAGTGCACTAGATGCATTAGATGTTTATTACCAAATGAGCCACTCGGCACATTTGGTAATACAGGGACAGAAGACAAGGACAAAAGGGATGCTCTCCTGGGTCAGATCAACAGTCCATCCAGCCCAGTACCATCTCTGATAGCAACAACAGGACATGGTGCTATTTTAAGAGCACAAATGAGCCCAGCCAGTTTCTGAGATCCTGTCCTACTTCCTGGAGATCCACACTGTTCTGCTGGAGATATTAGGGGGTACATTCCTGCCTATTTTGTTTAGTATCTGCTTATGGACCCACTGTTCACATATTTATTTACCTACTTCTTTTTTGAGTCTGCTGATACACCCTGCTTCCAGAACCTGCTATGGCAATAAATTTCCGAAGTTCATGACCCCCTGTGTAAAAAGGATTGAACTGTTTGCTCCAGGTTTCTTTTATACTCCATAGAGAGAAACAGGAAATTCTAGATGCAATTTACCATACCCTAATGTAGATAGGTAAAATTGGTCAGAATTATCATGCTTAAAAGGTCTCTCCACTGAGCACACAGGGAGCGTAACCTAACTAGTTTGGATGGAAGCGTGTACAATGCAAGCATCTAAAGGGAGATGAACCACACCCGTTAAGTCTTTAATTGGTCCTTTCTAATTTAAAGTACATAGTTTAGCACAGTTTAATTAAATATACTTAATAAATATATATAAAGTAAGAGAGGTTTATTGCTATTCTGAGAGTGCTGCATCCATAATCGCTCCTTTCAGGGATGACTGTGCTGCAGGAGAAAAATGGGAATAAAAGCAGAGTCCTTCCACAAGCCTGATCTACTGTAAAGCAGGAGTTAGTCCTGCCAATTATGAATCTACCTAAGTTCCTGCAGGATGATGACTAATCAACTGTTTTCACTGTGGACCCGACAAAGGATTTCACATAAAAGTATGAAACATTCTGAGCAAGGCACTGGAAATGCTTTGTTAAATGATACAATATTCCAGAAGACTGTGATGACTCATATTGCTGTGAAAGAAGAATTCTGACTTCAGAGAATTTTCACAGAAATACAAAAAATACTTTACTGAAAAGTCATTACCATCTTTATGATCCTGTGTTTACTGTCTGCCAGGGATTAGGTAAAATGGATTATAAAATTAAGAGCCTCAAGGGCATGAGGTTCAACCCCTTGCAGCTATGGGCATATATATAACACAATCCTATTTATAACTTGATCTAGATTCACTTTAACATTGGCTAGGTATTTTGTTCATACTGCTCTCTCTGGAAGACTATTACAATAACACACCTCACATATGGTTTCCTTTTTTTTTCTGATTTTCAGGTTAAATTTATTCGTGTTCAGTCATTAAGTTTTCATTGTTTCATTTTTATTCATGTTCAGAACACTTTGGTTCTTGCATCAAAACTTTCCCTGGGCTTAGACAGTTATTTTCCTTTAACTGATCTGATTTATAGTATATCCTCTCCCAGTGTTCTTGCTCAGGTAAATAAGCCACGTTCTAGTAAGGTAATTCCTCATCTCTGCTGGAAACATGACCTGATACAGACGAGAAACAAATATGTCTTTGTCACAGCTGGATTATATTGGCATACGATGGTCATGCTGTGATCAGCAAGTTCTCATCTTATGGAAAAAAGTTTATGATTCTTTCTGTTCATCTGTTTGTTATCCTGATTATCCTTTGCACTGGCAATGTTTCCTCAAGTTTAGCTCATGCTCTAATCAGTGCAATCCTAAACTATGCCAAAGCACGGGAGTTAAAATACATTTAAAAAGTTCAGCTAGGAACTGCCCTTGAGCCTGATGCTTCTATTTTCAGTGCAACTGCTACTTGCTTTAGCAATTTCCTAGCTACTGCTGAAAATTCCTTTCCTCCTGAACTTAAGCAGTAATTCTCCATGTGCCACCATTCCAAGTGTCCTACTGAAACTAGAGATTGATTAGGTTTATGATATTTTCTTTTTTCTAGATCATCAGTTATCACAGAAAGCTATCAGATGGGTGCAGCTTGACTCTGATACTGTAAATTCATGGTGTTTCCTGTCCATTTCACCTGTAGTTATTTACATTCATCTAACCTTCATCCTCATTAACCTTTCCTGTCTATAAGTCCCAGTACTCACCATGATAAACTTTCTTGATAGATCATACAAAAAGCATTAATTGGTTTTGGAAGTACTTTTTTTTAATCCTAACTTCTTCCCTGCTACCTGACAGCTGTATGTTTTCCTTATGCTACTTTTCCTTGACTGATTGAAGGATATCTTGTGATTTGTTGTGAAATAATGAGTTTTTTTATTTTTAAGACTTAATGCACATTTTGAATTTTCTGCTTATCGTAATCAGTAAATATCTATTGTATTAGTTAAATCGAAATGAGGTTCAATAGATTCCTTGGAGAAAATAATGGGGCCCTAAAGGAAAGAGACATCTTTTGTTTCCAGACGGAGGGAGACTGTGACAACTAGTATATGGTTTCCATTTGCATATCAGTTCTAACTAGGGAGAAAAAGACTGTGTTAATTTTAAAGTTTTTAACTTTTTTTTTATGTTTTAAACTGCATTTTCCAAGGACTGCTCTCTTTGCATTGTTGGAAAAGGCATGAAATGCTTTCATCATACTTCAACAGTCATGGTGGCTCAGTGGCACCTGACTGGCAAAAGGGAGTGAGAAGCCACATGATGAGGCTACTCAATGCCCATGAGATCACAGAATCACAGAATGGTAGGGGTTGGAAGGGACCTCTGGATATCATCCAGTCCAACCCCCCTGCCAAAGCAGGGTCAACTACAGCGGGTTGCACAGGACAGCATCCAGGTGGGTTTTGAATGTCTCCAGTGTGGGAGACTCCACCACCTCTCTGGGCAGCCTGTTCCAGTGCTCTGCCACCCTCAAGGTAAAGAAGTTCCTCCTCATGTTTAGATGGAACTTCCTATGTTCAAGTTTGGGCCTGTTACCTCTTGTTCTGTCACTGGGCACCACTGAAAAAAGACTGGTCCCATCCTCTTCTGGAGACTAAAAAGACCCAAGTGCCTCAGCCTTTCCTCATAACAAAGATGCACCAGTCCCCTAATCATCTTCATAGCCCTTTGCTGGACCATCTCCAGCAGTTCCCTGTCTTTCTCTGTCACTGGGCACCACTGAAAAAAGACTGGTCCCATCCTCTTCTGGAGACTAAAAAGACCCAAGTGCCTCAGCCTTTCCTCATAACAAAGATGCACCAGTCCCCTAATCATCTTCATAGCCCTTTGCTGGACCATCTCCAGCAGTTCCCTGTCTTTCTTGAACCGGGAAGCCCAGAACTGGACACAGTACTCCAGATGCAGTCTCACCAGGGCAGAGTAGAGGGGGAGGATGACC
>VZSZ01005274.1:188474-203817 GCA_013398815.1 Ibidorhyncha struthersii | reverse complement strand
CCAGGGCACATTGCTGGCTCATGGTCATCCTGTTGTCCACCAGGACTCCCAGGTCCCTTTCCACAGAGCTGCTCTCCAGGAGGTCAGCCCCTAACCTGTACTGATGCATGGGGTTATTGCTCCCCAGGTGCAGTATCCTACACTTGCCCTTGTTGAATTTCATTAAGTTCCTCTCCGACCAACTCTCCAGCCTGTCCAGGTCACACTGTATGGCAGGGCACAGCGTTCCAGTCTGTCAGCCACCCCTCCCAGTTTTGTGTCATTAGCAAACTTGCTGATGGTACACTCTATCCCTTCATCCAAGTCATTGATGAATATATTGAACAGGACTGGACCCAGCACTGACCCCTGAGGAACACTACTTGTTACTGACCTCCAAGTAGACTGCATCACTAACCACCATCCTCTGAGGTCTGTCAGCCACTGTTCAATCCACCCCACTGTCCATTCACCTAACCCACACTTCCTAAGCTTGCCTGTGAGGATGATGTGGGAGACAGTGTTGAAAGCCTTGCTGAAGTCAAGGTAGACAATATCCCCCTCATCCACCCATCCAGTCACACCATCGTAGAAAGCTATCAGGTCAGTCAGACATGACTTCCCCTTGGTGAATCCGTGTTGACTACTTCTGCTAACCTTCTTTTCCTCCAGATGCTTGGAGATGATGCCCAGAACAAGCTGATCCATCATCTTTGCAGGGATGGAGGTGAGGCTGAGTGGCCTGTAACTTCCCGGGTCATCCTTCTTGCCCTTTTTGAAGGTTGTAGTGACATTGGCTTTCCTCCAGTGCTCAGGCACCTCACCTGTTCTCCAGGACCTTTCAAAGATGATGGAGAGCGGCCCAGCAGATCTTACATGGGACACAATGGCCATTTGCTTGCTCTAGCTTTACAGGACCAAGCAGGTGCTGCTGACCGCCCTTGCAGGTGATCACTGTCAGAAGACTCAGCTCAGTCCTCAGGAAAAGCAGGGGAGCGCATGAGATACGTGATTTCCCCACAGGTATCATATGCCTGAAATAGGTGAGGCTCAGGCAATATTTGCCTATGATCCAAATCGTATGTCAGTGCCTACCATCCGAGAGGTGACAGGAACACAAAGTATCTCAAGCCAGTTTTTGAGCTAGCCCTTCAGTACTCCCTTCCTCTGTCATCTACTTCACCTCTCCCCAGCCTCATTTGACTAAGTGTAAAAGTCTGCCTACAAAAAGTCTGGGTTTGAGTTTGTCACCACAGGTTTTGTCTATACCCCACACACAGAAATGGAACAATTACTTTTTTTTGGTCAGAGGATGAGAGACACCATGCTCACTTCTCTCCATTACCTGTAAAAGGACCCTAGCATGGTAAGCTCAAAGGTAGATGTCTCTGCTGAACACATCTAAAATTAGCTCATGTGATTGCTTTCCTGTGTTTACTTCCACAATCTGCAAGGGAGATGGCTGTACTGCAATGAAGCCTGCGATGCATTGCATTCCTTCATTTTCGTCCAGCCACCACCAGCCCTGATACAGCAGTTTTGTATGACTCTTGAGCTCCTGGTCCATCACTTCAAATTATGTGGCTTTATGCCAAAGGATTGCAGGCAGCCAAGGACAGCTTAGTCCATGTCTTCACTCGCAAGTAGTGGTGCAGAGCCAAAGTACACACAGCTACACCCCTGGTCAGCCCAGTGGACAGCTGGCTCAGAGCTGGAGAACAAGTCCTAGCTGTGCTTTCCTCTGGGATCACTGGGAATGCTGCCAAACCACTTTAAGAGAAATATCTTTACGCTAGACCACATTTTATAATGGTTATTGAAAAGCCAACTATTGAAAGGCCAAGCAGATGCCAAACTGTGTCTCAGAGCTGATGCAAACACTGCCTGGAAGAAAGCATGATGATGCTGCTAAACCGTGGGGCAGGAGCAATTTTCCATGCTACAGCCTCACTCAAACTAGCAAAGTGCCCTGCTGCTGACAGCTGTAACTCAGGGTGGACATGAACCCTGGGTAGTTTAAAATTGTTTCTTCAGCTGCTGGATAAGTATAATTTGCTATTCATAATCTTTGCAGGTTGAAGACTGTCCCAGTTTTACCCAGTGCCAACACCAACAAATTATTTTCATGCTACGCACAAAGGTGAACGTGGGAACTCTGCAGGCTCTAATCCCCATCCAACTCTCCTATTAGCACTGTAAAGTGGAGCCTGAGAGCTGGTGGCCAACTGACACTGAAACAGGCCACTTCTGAATCGGCGGTGTCCACCCTTGATTAGGCATACTGGTTCTCCTTGCGTGCTCTCCTTTGTCCTCGATCAATAAGAGACAGGCTGAAAAAAAAATTACTTGCATATTTCACAGACTGCTCTTTAGTTAAGCCATGCATTTCACAGTCAGCAAGACAAAGACAGGATCCTTTTGGTTGGAAGAGACCTTTAAGATCATCAGGTCCAACTGTTAAACTAGCACTGCCAAGTTACCACTAAACCATGTCCCAAAGCACCACCTCTACATCTCTTTTAAATACCTCCGGGGATCGCGACACAACCACTTCCCTGGCCAGCCTGTTCCAATGCTTGACAACTCTTTCAGTGAAGAAATTCTTCCTAATACCCAATCTAAACCTCCCCTGGTGCAACTTGAGGCCATTTCCTCTTGTCCTATCGCCAGCTGCTTGGGAGAAGAGACCGACCCTCACCTCGCTACAACCTCCTTACAGGTAGCTGTAGAGAGTGATAAGGTCTCCCCTGAGCCTCCTTTTCTCCAGGCTAAAAACCCCAGTTCCCTAAAACAACCCCAGTTCCCTCAGCAGCTCCTCATAAGACATGTGCTCTAGATACCCCACCAGTTTCAATGCCCTTCTTTGGACACACTCCAGCACCTCTGTGTCCCTCCTGTACCGAGGGACCTAAAACCGAACACGGTACTCAAGGTGGGGCCTCACCAGTGCCCAGTACAGAGTTACAACCACTTCCCTAATCCTGCTGGCCACACTGTTTCTAATAAAAGCCAAGATACTATTGGCCTTCTAAAAGGTATTTATCTGTATCCAAACTACCACACTATGCTACAATTCCAATAATCTACATTGTTTTTCAGGACTTACACTGGCAGTGTCAGCCCACCAATGCAGAACTGCAATGGTTTCATTGGACACTCCAGTATGACACCTACAGCCTGTCTGTCTTCTGGACATACTCTGGTCTTTAAAGATTTTGAGATACAAAACTGAGGCTTTGGGCTAGTGCTTCCCAAACCTATTCACAGTTATTGCACAAAACAATAGTGAATTATTCAGTAGTGAACTCGATAATTAATCTTACCAGAAACATAATGTGGGGACCAAGAAAGTAATATTTTCTTACACTTGTGTAAATAATAGTAGAATATAAGAACCACTGCAATGGGTCAGGCTGTCCAACCCATCTCATATCCGCTGAAGCAGTTCCAGAATAAGAAGCTTCAGAGAAAAATCTTCAGCTGCCTGCACCAGCCACTCAGAAAACTGGAATTGCTTTATTACACAACCAGTGATGCAACAAAAAAGCTGAGTCTGCCTGGCAGCTTTTTGGGCAGTTGTCATTCCTACTGTTTCTGTCTTATGTCCAATGTCAATGTCAGTGTTGCAGGAAGCCTCATTCTCTGACAGTTAACTGTTTATTTTGGTAAATTACTCTACAGATTTGACATATCAATTGAATTCCTTGTCTCTGTATACTTACCAGTATAACTTTTTCCCCTTGATGCTTAAATAGCTCAGTCTAGCATTTCTGTGTGGTCTTAGGTCTACCATTTCTTATGAATATGAAATGCTAGTGCCCCTCAAGTCTGTTTCTAGACCCTTCAGGTCTTTTCCCACACTGGGAACATGCTGCTGCAATGTATGTTTGACCCCTTCCAATTCCTCTCTCTCTTTGTGGTTCATTCTTCCATACTCACTTCATTCCTAAAAAAATCCCCTAGAAGCACTCCCACAAAATTAACAGTGCCTCATCAAAAAATGGAATGGAGATCTATAGATCATCAAGTTTACCTGCCTGCAATAGCGTAGCAAGCTTTTAGCCCCAAACACTACACAATGATATCCACTGTATGTCCCCTTTTTCCCATGTTTGTGGTGTTATGAGCCACAAAACAAATCCTGAGACCTTTAACACATGAAAAAAAAAACAAATGCTCCAAACATCACAATGGGCTATAGGAATAAAACAAGAAAGAATGAAGATTATTATCAGAACCCTAACCGCTTGCAATAGAAGGCAAATTATTTAGGTAAAATGCCTTAATGATCCTGGGAACCTGGCCACCTTCCATGGCAGAAAGAGGGGAAAAAAGAGGCACAACAAGAAACATCACTGTTCCTTGACAATATAAATTCCTTCCTGACCACCAGTTTAGAGCCCCCAAAACCAGCACAGGCCAGCACCAGTGTGTCATCCGTACCTATGCTCACCCCCTCTGGTTTCTACAAACCTATTCCAAATAACCAGTTACAGAGGAAACATTCCGTTCCAGAAGAGTCCAACTTGGGTAAAGTGGGATCTGACTAAAGAAGGGTTCTCACCTTTCATGGCTTACACGGTTACGATGCTGCTTCTATAACCATTTCACCAACAAACAATTTTGAAGTGGTCTCTATTAATTACCCTAAGCTGCGCTATGGGAAAGTGCTGTTTCTGAGCTGCTCTGTGCAACAGTTTGCTGGTTCTAACATCCAGACTCAGGACAATTGTGCCAATCTGATGCTGCTTTTATTAGAATTTTCCCCCTTTTAAGCAACCACCTCCTTCAAGTACCATTTTCCTTTTTACCAGAAATAGGACAGAGGAGTGGAATAAATGACTGAATCATTACAGTTTCTCACAAAAGTGGCAAAAGCAGCCCAGGTAGAAATATGAGACACAGAGTAATGTCTACAGTGCAAGAATTCTGTCCTGACAGCTCTCAGACTTTTATTTCTTTCATCAAAGAATAAAAGGCATCAATCTACAGCTTCAAGAAGTCAGTCATATTGCAGTAGATTATACAGAAATTTCACAAGGGTAAACTGACCCAATTTGAAGCAGTGGGCACTCATCCAATGAAAGAAAACAGAAGGCAGCGTGTGAAATGACTGACTGACTCACTGTATCAAAATGAAATGTTTCACTATTACATCTAAATGGAAAACCAAGAATTTCCATGGTAAAGTAAAAATAAAATGACTGATTTCTATTTCCCCTAGTTCTCAACTTTTTATGGCAAACCAAAGTCCCTCTCTCAAATATTTTAACTTCAATGACTCAGCAAATTCCAGTTTCACAGGTTTTAGATCCTTCTGACTTGCTCTAATTACACTATATTACCCTGTGCAAACAGGACATACTAGGACCTGAGAAAAAGCTTGCTGATATGACAGGGGGGTAGGAATCAGAGCTGACTACGAAAAAGAAAAATAGGCACTTTTTTTCATACTACCAAGCATATTAAGATGCAAAACTGCAGCTGAATCATATTCCCACAGCTCTGTTCCTTGCTCTGCTTGGTATACCCCAATATTCCCTTCTCATTCAAAACGAGAGGCATGTTCATGGCTGGGAAGGGAAGCAGGATGACAAGCTGAGTTCAAGAGCTCCTCAGTGCATTTCCAAGGTCTTACACGTCACACAACAGAGGTGCTACTTGAATACAGGAATGCGCATTTTCTTCAAATTAAGAGGAATATATCTGTTCAACTTGCTAATTTCTTAACTGCTTGAAAGTGACAGGATTCTCAAAAAAGCTTAAGTAAAATTCCGTTCTCATTTATTTTCCTCAAGCTCTTTTGAGAAACCCAGCCTTAATATAGCATCCCTCCTTTCTTTTGCAGGCTGCTCACTGTGTGCCCCGTTCCTAGTGCTGGTGGCAATGTGGGGACAGCAAGTGGACACCGGTAAGCCAAGACAGACTCTAGGAATTAGGCTCCATCACTGTGAAGCACGGTTTGTGTTTTCATTAAACCACCAGTCAGCTTCCTTAAAAAAATTCATATGATATTTATAAATAAAAATGAACCAGAGAACAAGTTATCTTTGAGGGATTCCAGGCCATCTCATTTCACACCAAGTTTCAATGCTAAATATACACACAAAAATGCAGTATTGTCTCATAAACCCAGCTCCCGGATTCCCACCCACAGCCCGTCACCCCCACATCTCACCAGCTCTTCACGCATTGTGTGTTTTCCTAATACTCCTCTTCCCTATCACCTCATGTTTTGTTATGACTCTTTCTGGCCTGGGGTTTGCCTCCTGATGGAATACGTAACTGGTGATGGCCATTCTGTTGTGGTGGTCCTTCTCTTTGCAGACGCTGCTTGTAGCCAAGTTAACACTGTACTTATGACAGCAAAAGAAATTAAGAATGAAATAAATGTATTACAAAAAACATGTCATCACTGTACAGTCATGACCCAGCTGAACTTTCATTTCAAACCTGAGGTCAGCATTATTGAATTGATTTTGAAGCAAAATGTTATTACTTACAAAATACAAAACGAAAAATAATCACTCAGCCTGACACTGCAAAATATTCCCAACCTACTTTCTCAAAAGAAAATAAATGCTGCATAATTCTACCATTTCCATATATAAGTTGAGGAACCTTAATTAGAATAATTAATCAATAACTATGTTCAACAGTTCCATGCCTGCAGCAAAAATGAGATTATTCCTTAAAATGCCTGAAGTTAAATAAACAAATTGAGTAAACTTTGCCCTCAGCTTTGAAAAACAACTGATCCAGTGGAGCTCCTACGTATTAAAAGGAACAAGTAAAAAGCTGACTAAGAAAAGGCACTGGAAAATCACAGTGAACACTTACCAGAACACGTGATCAACAGGTACGTATCTGTCCCCCCTTCCCACCTGACCATTTGATGTCTTTTTTAGAAGTAGGATCAAAACAAACAGATGCTACTATCTTACCAACTGTAAAGTAAATAGCTTGTAAAACATAATCCCTGTGGTGCCAACACTTTCTAGCCTTTAGTAAGGGCATTAAACTGATTAACCTACAAAAGGATTCCTAGGTTGACTTTTGGACTCACAAAATAACAAGGCATTTCCCTATCTCTCCTGGCCAAATTTGAACCATTCAGCTGTCTTTAGAGCTGTGCTAAGCTGACTAAAACAGAAGTCAAAGCTCAACCGTTATCATGAGACCTGAAGTGCAAGTATCAAAATCGTCATGTGCAGATCGAAGTGACAGCCCACTGGAAATGTGTGTGGCTCCCTGTCAGCTCACCCTCCTGCTGAACAGATCCTGGCTGGATCCTTAGACATGCAAAAGCCCCTGTGCTTCCCACCATGCAGAAGTCACAGAGCCCCAGCTGCTCAGTGGCACTGGGACCACCCGGAATCCCAGTCCCTTGGTTCCTACACCAGCTGTTGTAAACTGCATCTGTAATGGTTTATGCAACTGGGAGAATTTAGAATATGGGGGTTTTTTAAGAATCAAAACAAAGCTAAACTTAAAACTTTTGCAGTTCTCTGTAACAGAATACTATTTTTTCTCAGACTAAACATATAAAAAAAAGAAGCAACACAAATGTGTTTCTATGTGGCCAAATCCAGAGACTCTTAAATTGCTTTCTCTTCCTCCAGTGTGCATCTCCCTGCCAAATCTCCAGATACACCACAAACTTAACAGGCCAGGGGTCTTACGAGTGTTTCATGCTCTCAGAGTAATGCTGAAGCCGTCATAAGAAGCCAGGAGCTGCTATCAGTAATACTCTCAACAAACTGTTTACTGTTAATATAGATTGTATTTCTTTTTTTTTTATTGAACTACATTCTCAGAGTTTAAATCATGCCACGTGTCATTCTGCTATCAATTTGCAAGCAAAGAGGAAAAACAGGTTTACAAGTACTGTCTCCTTCACTGCCACCAAATGCATCAACAGCCTCTTTTCGTAAACTCTTCTAGCTGTCTTAAAGCCAGATTTTTGTTCCTAACATTACCCCTGAAAGGCCACACCAGAAACTTGCTCCTTCAAGGGCTATTGATGACTGCTAATAGCCAATCTAATTTTATTGACATTGAACTTTTATCCTTTTTTGTGTGTGTGCATATTGTCCTTTAAATTTTCTTCCTGTCATTGATATTTACACCTAGGAGCATTTACACAGAGCACTGGTGTGAATCTAATTCTTCTTCTTCCTTGCTATCATTTGTCTCCTATCCAACCCATTTTACTGAAGGCTCCAGTCCCTTGTGATGGCCAAGATCTTTCTCCTCTTGTGCGTAGTTAATTACTCTCCCTTCTTGATATCCCACCTTCTTTTTCTGCTAGCACATTTTCTCTCAAATGCTGTAATTCAGATCTTCTTTCAGAACCCAGTCTCTTCTTTCATGTATTTCCTAAACATCCTGAGATGTTTTCTATAAACTACTTCTGTTCCATTATATTCTCAGATTTAAACTAAAATCAGCTTTCACAGTTTTACCTGAGACACTCTTCTATAAGCTTTGGCAGGCAAATATCCAAGCAGGAATAGTTTTTATTTAGCACATAAAATAAATACCACACATCCTATAATTTCTACAACCCGTCATTATTGCATATGGAGGTCACCTCCCCTACTTCTTCAGAAGCACTTAATCATTTCTTCTTCTTTATTTTTACCATCACAGAAAGGAAGAAGAAAATCTCCTTGTGTACATTTCTTTACAAGTCTCTACAAGTCGCGTTCTTTGATTGTTTGGCTTCTTTAAAACTTTGCCTTGCACCTTCAGATTAAGTTCAGCAGTTTAACTGTTCACCAGCAACAACCAAACATACAAATCACACACTCAGTTGCAAGGATTAGCAAACAGCCCTCAAACTCTGCCAGGTACAAACTGTAAACCACAAGACACCACAAACCGGAGCTAAGCAAACTACACAACATCTACATGCACGTGTGTGTTTGTTCTTTCCTGCTCCTCCCCATATACGAACCACAGGCACCATAGTCACCAAAAATAGTTACAAGGCAACGTCTCCAAATACCCACACCCTGCACTGCCCTCTATTCACTGTCCTAATGGTCGCTGCTCGCCAACGGTACTACCAGCTGTATAGACATATTCTGTCCAGTTGAAGAAATACTGAAAGACGGGGAAAAAAATCTTTTGTTCCCCAGAGTAGACTTGGAAGGAGGTGCTGTTACTCAAAGAAAGAGTTAATAAATGTGAGGAACAAAGCTAAGGTAATTGCCCGAGAAACTGCTGGAGTCCCATTCTGATTTAATTTCTACCAAAGCGAAAGAGATCAGAATTTGACCTTCTAGAAGATGCACATGTGATGAGTGAAGCAACTGTCTCTTACATCACAGGGCATTTCTCCCTCACGGAAGACGACCATTTCAACAGAAGAAACTGTCTCTGCACTTTTACCTCCTGATGGTTGCTGAATAGAGGTTTCTACTTGACCTATCATGGGAAAAGGTCTAAGAGCTCCTTGCCTTCAGTCAAAAGGGAAAGGCAGGGACTGAAAAATGGTGAACTATCTCATATTAAAATCTACATTTCACTCCGCAAAAATTGAAGCTAGGCTTTATTTTCCAGATCTCAACAATATCCTTAAGTACAGGTAGGAATTATGCCCATCAACTACCTTAAGTACTGGAAACCTTCCATAGAAGCAAGATGAAATGGAAACTGGAAAAGTCTGTCATACAGAAGGAATGCACAATAACACGAGTCCTTCCACACACTTCACTTTGGATCCCCTGAAACTACAATAAATACAGGATCTCTTCTGCTTGAGGAAAGGTGATGAGGAATAACCTAGTATGTCTCATATTTTATTAGATTTTATTAATGTTAAATGAAAGAGTATCAAGGAGCAGACAGCTTTACACTCGTGTACCCAGTGAGACTTTATGAGATGTGAATTTTTTGTTGCCCTTAGCTATATCAAACTGCTGTTAATCAGTAGTCATTATCTTTTTGGCACTGAGCAAAGCCCTGCCCAACATGTTAAATAAAAACTTTGATCTTAAATGAAAAGCATGCTCTTTAAAAAGGAAGCACACTAGATTACCTTGGATAGGAACCAGAAGTATCACCTACGTACCTCCAGCAACAACTACTGCAACAATTAAAAATCAGGCACGTGGCACTTAAAATAAGATATGAAAACACAGATTCGGGCTGCCTATAAAATTAAAACAAGAGATTCAAAGCTATAAAACCCGCAACTCCTAAGCATTAAAATTCTCATAATGAACAGGGTCCCTCAGCAAATTCTCATCCTCATAATGAACAGCAAAGAGTTGAGGTGGGACTTAACAGATCTATGGGTTTGACCTGGTGCTTTTCCACACAGAGAACACGCAAATTCTGCTTCCATCCCACTTCAATCACCAGTGTAGCTTTTCCAGGTCCTGCCTGTTGAGTTTTAGTAAGACTTCCTATAATCTCTAAAAAGCTTTTCAAGTTCTAGAACCCCTGGGGAAGGCCCACTCTTACTTTTCCATGATAACACCTTATTCTCCCCATAGTCCTGATATTTCTATAACTAAAGATCAAAGTACTCTGTACAGTTAACATACTTTTTTTTGTTAGGGTGGAATATTTGAAAACAACATTTCATTCTTCAAATGTGTACACGATCAGGTAGAAATGGCAAGGGGAAAGTTACACATTCTGTCTTTGACGCTAATTTTAATAAATGAGCATCCTTGAAAGTCCAAACTCCTCTGTTTATCCCATTTTAAAATGAGACTCAAGGTTTTTTTTCTTTTGATGACTAAAGCTTGAGAAAGGTACACTATAGCTGTTAATATAGTTTGTGAACGTAATACAACCATTCATATCTACTGGCATAGCAAAGTGCAGCATCAGATCTGAATTTGCTCTGTGGTTTGACTGCACTTGTTTGTCACCTCCGACATTTGAAAGATACCCCATTCAAATGATTAGTGATTAGAATAATCACTACTGCAATAAATTATTTGCAAATATATACCACCCAACTGATATTCAAAACCAGAAACAGAAGCAGTTTCTTCTTCGTTCATCTTTGAATTAAGTCTTAAGAAAGCAAGAACAGGAAAAAAAAATTAAAATACTATTACTTAGAATTATTCCTTCTTTCTTCTAAAAATTCTGTGTGTCTTCAGAACTACAATGAGCCATGTTACTTTCAGGAAAATCCAAAATCACTCCGTTTGGACTGAGTGAAAGTTTGAAGGCTGTCTGAATTTTGAAGGAAACAACATGCACCAAGAAAAGGCGATTCTCCTATGCTGCAATTACTGACACTTTATTAGGTTTAGCACTGAAGGTCAACAAAAGAGTACTTACCTTTTGTTTTGGAAAGTTTTCGAAGGAAATCAGTCTGTTGCTATGTGACTGGTTTCTAGGCAGCAATTCTACTCACTTCTTTGGGGAAACAACATGTTCTTCTGTTTCTGCAAATGCTGTTTATATTGAGTAAACCCAAGTATGTTCAACTCAGACAACACACTGTGAACCAGTAATGAAAAAATGCATTTGCAAAAACCAGAACATAATACAATGACCCCTCTCAACTCCTATCTGGAGAAAGAGATGCATCATACACATGACAGATTGCTGGCATTACCTTTTCTGGCTGTTGACTTGAGAGAATGCCAACTTTTATGAACTGTATTTGATCCATTCAAATTATTTTGTGAATAAACGCGTACAGCTTCCTCCATTTCTTACTATGTTTGAAAAGCTTGGACTTATCAAAAGTGACTACTGTCAGTGGAAATACTATAAAAGGGTGATGTTTTCACCAAATACTGATCAACATCCCTCAATAACAAACCAAGGATGCATCCATAAAATGTTTTTTTTCTTACAAGTGTTTTTTACACTATTCTTATTTGCTCTTTATAGAAAATGTCTCTTACTCTGACCATTTAGCATCTGTTATGACTCACTTGTGGAAGTTCAGAAAAATGAAAGGTAATTAAAAAAATCAGTACAACAGGATGAAATCCATTCAAGCTAAATTTAAACATTGTTATTCAGATCAAACTTCATTGCTCTGTCTTCACCAGCCCTAAACTGGACAAGCTGAATTGAATCAAACTCTTATTTGATTATTTATTCAGATAATAAATAACTCGGTCAGAAAAGACAGAGCCCCAAATCCACATTCATAACTGTTGAATTTTAAAGAACTTAAAGGAAATTATTTAGGCTTTTAATGTAATTAGCATCCAGTAAAATAAATCAGCAGACATCAGCTTTCACTAGCTATTAAGCTTTCCACTTATGAAGGTCTTTGGTTTGAATAAATGCAGAAAGATGACACTTAAATCTGCATACTGTAAATAAGGGAAAAAAAAGTCAGAAAACACGCATAGTATGAGTTAGTCTGCTTATTTCTTAAGAGCTAAACATTCATCACAACACGTTTTACCTTTTAGAAAACAAACATGTTCTGCAATCTCAATTTCCCTGAGAGACAAGAATGCCACAGAGAAAGAAAAAGGATTAGGAAGAAACCCGTGACCAGGCCTTTTGGGTAATGTAAGACATAAGCAGCAAAAGCTTAGGCAGCTGAAAGGGGTTTATTTGTGTGGGATGATACTACACATCTTTTCCGGTGGGGCTATGAGGACTGTATCTCCTGGCAGCACTGTCTGGTGCTGCACACATCCACCAGGTTATATGATGAGGCAGTACTATTGTACAGCCTTCTGATACAAATCCAGGCTGTGTGTGCTCCTGAGAACTGACCAAACTCACCTACAAAATTATATGAAACCCACAGATACACATTAATGAACATTATTCAAGTTGCAAAGTCAATCACTCAAGGATTACGTAAGAGAAGAATTTAATTGGCATGTGGAAATGTAATTCACTCCGTACCATATGCGGCATAACTTCATCTTTCATTACACAATTACAAACACTTTCTCTATGGTTATCAGGCTGTGTAGTCAAAGAAGCCGTATTCTGTAGCTTCCTGCTTCATTGCTTATACAAGTTGAAAGGTTTAGTATCAGTAAGCTACGGAGATGTAAGAAGGAAAAGGAGGATCTCAGTGTTAAAGCTGTTCACTTCTCCTTCCTGAAGAGTTAGGTTCTACCTCTGCCTCTACTGAAGACTCCGACCTGGAGGAGTCAGGGATGGGAGCTCTTCTGCATAAACTGCACGCACCTTATTTTCTCTGTGGGTGATTTGAGATTTTGGGATCTGACTTGTAGAAGAGCTGGAAGTATAATATAACCGACCAACATTCTAAAAAGATCACATGCCAGGAAAAGGGCGCTAACAATCGGTGGACACTTTGGGTCTTAACTGCATCTTTGTTTCAGTTCTTCATTCATGAAACGTGGAAAAAATGACACCCTGCTGCCTTACACTGTTGTGTAAAAACAAACATCCACTAGTTGTGAAAACCCTGAATGAGAATCAGGACAAAACTAATCCTGAGGTGCTGTCACTAAACCAAGTATTAGTAGACTCTCCTGGTTTAATTATACTTTTTACAGGGCGTAGGCAAGTCTGTGCCTCAGTTTCTCATTTGTTAAATAGAAAAGCACCTTCCTTCTCCATAGGGCTTTAATGAGAACAAGCATATGCTTGAGATTATGAGGGACTCGGATACTCTGGTAATGTGGGATAGAAACACTCAAGACAGAGAGCACTATGTAAAAGCCAAGGACAAAAGAGGTGCTCATCTTTATTTGTCTGCTCCCAGAGCCCTGTATTAATTCAGGTCTGAAGAGACAAATTCAACAAAGGGCAGAGGGGAGAACCACACAGAATATGAACTGACTCATTAACTGCCTGTTTTGCACAGCAAAGGAGGGGCTTTAAAAAAACAAATAAAGTGACAGAGAACATTAAAATTCCACCTCGGTGAGCCTACGACCCCTGGAGTTGAAGGATTCCAAGGTCTGACAATCTGAGTGCTCAAATTTGCAGCTTTAATGAATTCTTTTGCATGCTATCTGTAGGAAGACAGACAGAGCTTGTGCTCCCAGGTCCTGAGCCCTGGGCACCGAGCAGGCAGCCCATCCCCTTGCACACAGCCCCGCTGCCTTCGGAATAACTATTCAAAGTATAGCAAATAACACACCGCCAACTCTTCAGTGACTGTATGAAAAGCCTCACCGTCATTGATAGGAGACGAAGCCTTGCTGCAAAATTTGGGGCTAATCCTGCAAGTGCTGAAATTTAGGAGTAACTTTACCCATGAGCAGACTCACTTAGTTCAGTGAACTGCACAATCACAGCGTGAAACACGGTCAAGTACACCCCAAGGTACTAAATGGCTTCAGGACCAATAACTTCAAAGGCTTCAGGACCAGGAATTCAATCTGATTTTTTACCCCTGTCTTCCCTACCTATATTTTCTCTTGACTTATTTGTAGCACTAAACAATGCAAAGGCAGTACAGGGAAGTGGCAAAAAGTTGAGCAAGACATGCGTTGGATGTTTTCTCAGTGTTCACATTTCATATATGATACTCATTAGGATATAACTCCTGCTGGTAAGCGTACAAGGAGCAGACTGACATTAGCACAGTTTGTGAATATGCATTATATATTATAAGATAACAGATCACACCTTAATGGCCACGCAATTCCAGCCAGGTGGGCTGGATCCTTTCCCCTGTCACTGGAAGGATTTGTACACACTTTTGCTTAATTCTCCCTGAGAATGCACAACGTCTGCTTCCAGCAAACATCGCAATCACACCATATATAGGTATACTGCATGAAAATGATGTATAGCAAAGTACTTATGCCACTTACTAGACTAGCTTGGGAGCAGAGTGGGGTTTTTTTTTTCCCAAAAAGCGTTCACATTGCCAAAAAAACCCCATCCTGCGTCAAGAAAATCTCTCAGTATGATATTCCTGCCACCTCTACCATCTCCATTAGCCCAGTCAGATTTTTTTTATCAAATGCATGAAACTCTCTTTACAGTCGTATTAAGCATTTCCACAGTAACCTCAGTAAGCCATCGCTGGGCTGGCACAGCCGAATGCAGCCACTCACCCGCCCAGAAGCGTTGGGGGCAGGATTGAACCTTGCTGCAGGATGCAGAGGGTGCTTTAACTCGACGCGTTTCCACTAACTTGAAGTAACCTCAGATACAAAGTTCCTGCCTCCCACCTACGAGCCTTGCCGCCTTTAGCCCATAAATCAGCAGCCCGAACTCCGTCGGGCACCTCGATTCCGTCTCCACTCCAGCGGCCGAGCAGGGAACGGCTCCACACAATCGGGTGGGCTGAGGGCAGCCTCCGCACCCATCCCCTTGGCACGACCCATGAGGCTTCGGAACCGTGGAGGGGGGCCCTTCCCGCCGCCCGCCATTACCTGGAGCAGGTGGTGGGCCGCCCGGCAGCCGAGGCGCGGGCCTCCCT
>VZSZ01005274.1:129312-187247 GCA_013398815.1 Ibidorhyncha struthersii | reverse complement strand
AGGGAAGGCAAGGAAAAAAAAATATTTTTTCTTCAATCAGTATTTCCTTCGTGGTACCTTGGCAAAAGACGTCGCTTCTGTGATTTCTCATGTAACAGTAATTAAAGGGAAACTCGTTGTCCAAGGACATCATACACTCACACCCCCCACCCCCTCGAGTAATTCATGGGCTGTCACCTCCCAGTAAGAACACTTTTCTTTTCCGGAGTAGGAGGTTGGTGTATTTGTTTGTTTACCACATGCAAAACAAGTTCCAATTCGAAATGCGTCACAGATCTTTATGGAGAGGAAACAAAAGGAGCTAAGTTTGATTAGTGAGTTACACTTTTTAACCGATCGTGTGGGTGCGATGCATGGACCTCTCTTTAAAGGCAGGTCTCGGGCTGCTGTTCTCATCTCCTTCAAACAAAACAGTTCAACAGGGACTGCGAAGCGAGAACTGGCTCAACAATGCATTGCAAAACCTAGTATTCAGTTGTGCAGACTCTAACATGAGTTAGGACATCGAAGAATACAACACACCTACTAGACAGGCTGTTAAGGGCAGGGAGATGTTCCCAGGAGATAAAGTTGTTGTTTAACTACACAATGAAGGCATTTAGATAATTTCATTTTATATTTAGAAAATAAACGTCCTCGGCGTAATTGCTAATAATGAGTTGATGGATTTAAGCGGCAACTGCGAGCCGCTGAAGGTTTCCTCTCCACTAGCACTCAGGATGGGCTCTAACCTCGCAGGTGCAGGCAGGGCATTTGCTTTGCCTATTTCTAGAACTTCCAACTTCCACATTTTCTTCACTGACTAGCTTCAGTTTGGGGCATCGTTTTGTAGTGTTTTTACAGAAAAGACCAAAGATGTAGAGTACAGGATTGCAGTTAGTCTTCCATTAGTGGTAATGAATCTATTCCCGTATTAGAGGGTTGAAGCTCTGAACAGCCCAGAGGACCACTGCCACCCCTTCCCTAAGGGAGGAAGTTTGTGGGGTGGGAGCTGAGGATGGCAGGCACAGCACCAGGGCTGGTCATCAGCTGCCCAGAGTTTGCTATACAGTCTGACAAGCTGCTGAAATTTGATTACGGTCTTAGTAAACGCCAACTTGAGCTGCAGCAGCAGAGCTAAGTGTTTAGCATCACTTGGTAGTTACTTGCAGAATCATAGAATCATAGAATGGTTTAGGTTGGAAGGGACCTTGAAGATCACTGTGTTCCAAGCCCCCTGCCATGGACAGGGACACCTCCCACTAGACCAGATTGCTCAAAGCCCCATCCAACCTGGCCTTGAACCCCTCCAGGGATGCAGCTTCCACAGCTTCTCTGGGCAACCTGTTCCAGTGCCTCACCACCCTTATGGTGAAAAATTTCTTGCTAATACTTAATCTAAATCTACCTTCTTCCAGTTTGAAGCCATTACCCTCATCCCACCACTACATGCCCTAGTAAAAAGTCCTTCCTCATCTCTCCTGTAGGCCCCTGTTAGGTACTGGAAGGTGGCTATAAGGTCTCCCCAGAGCCTTGTCTTCTCCAGGCTGAACAACCCCAACTCTCTCAACCTGTCCTCACAGGAGAGGTGCTCCAGCCCTCTGATCATCTTTGTGGCCCTCCTCTGGACCTACTCCAACAGCTCCATGTCTTTCCTATGTTGGGTGCTCCAGAGCTGAACACAGTACTCCAGGTGAGCTCTTACTAGAGAAGAGGGGAAGGGAGAAGATGGATTTTGGTTGTTAAGCGCGCAGCGGCATTGCTGTGGTTGTGCCTTTGCAAGGAGTGAAGAGCCAGGCTGCTGTTCAGCACTGACCCGATTTCAGTGGGAGTGTAATGTCTTCACTGGAGCTCACTGCCTAAGTATTTTGAAAATCGGGATGTAGAGATATGCCTCAAAAATACCTTAGCCTAAAGCAGCGTGTTGGTGATGCTGAGTCCATTGCTGACATTTAAGGAAAAAAACCTTCATTGAGTATCTGGGGACACGAGATTTAGAAATATGTTTTGATACATTTTCTTTTCGTTTGCTAACTATTAATTAAAACCTAGATCAATCCCATTTATACTTATGCAGCACCTATAAGTAGGCACTTAACTGAAACTCCTTCATTAAAAGCTTGTTTCTTCCAGAGCTTTTCAACAATCAAAGTAAAGAAAGACCCTCATGCTGTTCATGTAAGTTAGCCTAGCTAAGAGCTTTGTCAACTTCTGAAGCTTCTCCAGAAACTATTCAGGAAGCTTGCAGTGACTGTGCTCCTGAAGAAAGCAGCCCATTTCTGAGGGATGTTGAGGGATGAAATCTAGCCATAAATTGCTGGCACAAAGCTCTCACTTCATCTGTATGTCTGTCAGATGAAAACCTTTTTTTTTTCTATTTTTTAGTTTAAGTGTCAGACAATGTGCACTGTGGCCTCCAGTTGCTTGTTTTTTTCTTACAGAGAAAGCTTGTTTTTATGTTTTAGGACAACACAATCATCCACTGCGCTGAGCCAATTTTTTTTTCCTAACAGACAGTCTAACAAACTCTGTGCAATATTAACCATGCAGAAAGGTCAGCCAAACACTTGCAGACATCCAGGTGTCCCTCACTGCTCCTTGAGTTCAAAGCAGATCAGGATTTACGTTTCAGCCTCTTTCTATTGGTGATTACTGAATGTTCAACTTTTGATAATATGTATAATGGATACTGTCGGTGTCAGAGTAGTTTTCATTAGGCTGTGCTGAGATTTTCTTTGCTAGCTATGCAGTCAGCGCATGCAATGAAATTCAACTGAGCATTTCTGTTTCTACCCCAAAGAGGCTGAATCTTCTGGGATACCTAATTTTAGGTAAAGTAATTCTATTACTGCTTTAGATTCATTTAATAGCTTTCCCTGAGGTCACATCATGCATTGACTTCAACACAGCCACTCCCTTCCTCATTTTAAAATCTCCACAGAAGAGCTAGCAGCCTTACGCTGGTAGCATTCGTGCTCCTCACTGTGGCAGAGCAGGGGGTCTCAGTGCCTAAAACAGACATCTTCAGTGTTAATGCCCCTTCTCCGTTCACAGGCATACTTCCAACACATACAAGCATACAGTCAGTTGAAAATAGCCTTATGTAATAAACTTATACTCTCAACATTTCATCTCAAGACATGAAAGTACTTGCTTCCAGTTGGGGACACTGATTAAAAAAATCCCCACTTGAGTTAGACTCCAGTGTCTTCTCTACTGCTTCCATCACTGCATAACAACACTATTTCTTTATTCTGTCTGTTAAATGCGAACTGCTAAGCTGTCAAATTTTACTTCCACTTGCTGATGAATATCTGTTCCCAGTGGAAAGCTGTGCAACAGCATTCTAGATTTACCTTCTTCATCCCTGCCAGAACATCACAGCCTACAAGGCAAATAAGCTCTTCCCCAATTTTCTCAGAGAAGTTGCAAGACCAATTTTCTTGAAAAAATGAGGGCTTCTGTAGCCATTCCTTCTTTCTCTCTTGATCACACTAGTTAAATGCATTCACTGTACATTCAGAATGACTTTAAAGACAGCTGGTAACTGACTGTATTGAAATTAGAAACATGGTTTTATCAGGTCCAAAATATGCCTGCTGGTGTAACGAATTACTATAGTGCTGAAGAATGCTTGGCAAGATATCAAACCCTCCTGTCTTCTAGCTCTAAGTACCAAATCATTCTCATCGCCACTTTTTTTTGTAGATGAAAAGGGTGTCAGAGAACCTGAAATGCCTTTTTTTGAATTCTGGAGACTCTAGTCATTTCCTGTTTCAAGTGCGACAAATTCTTTTTATCATAAAGGACTCCTAATTTTTCTCATCTATTCTGTGGTAGGATCTAGTGTGAGGTGGGAAGTTAGAAACCTAAACTCCAGTCATTTTCCCTTTATCCTTTTGTAACTGTGTTTCCAAGAATTGGGCAAATCCTGAACATCCCTTTGTAGGAAAAGTGGAATTCCAAATTCTTTGGCCCTTCTTGCTTTGGACTGTGATGGGGAGTAACTTTGATGCAAGCCTAGAAATTCATATTTTAATTTCATGGGGTAGGGATCACAATCCCATTGTAACCTAGGAGGGGACATGCGGTACTGGATGCTTCCTTGTACCTGGATGGCAGGGGCTGTAAAGCCTTCCCAGTCTTGCAAACCCTCCTTCAGAGGAACCTCCCCATTATCTAGACAGTAAGACAAGAGTTTGTAGATAATCTTGTCTTCAAAAGTGCCTTCTGAATTGGTGGAAGAAGGGATGGGCAAAGACAGAAGGGGAAAATAAGTTGCCTCTCTTCTGAGAAGGGAGATAGTGAAGAGGTGGATACAGCCTTGCTCTTCCTGTCCTGCACAGGGGATGTGGGCTTGGCTGGCAAGAAGGGTCCAGAGCTGAGGGAGAAGAGTCAGGGGTGTTGGAGAGAGGACAGAAGAGTGCTCCTTGCCAACTCCAGCCATGCAGTTTTGCAGTGGTTGAAGAAATAGGCCTATGTCCCCAGAGCCTGCTGAGCCTGTGTGAGCAAGAGAAGGTGGGTATCCAAGAAAGTCACAAGCCAAACAGGGAGCTACCTGATGAGTTTTGGAACTTTTAGGGTAGAAACGTCTGGAAAACAGAGCCACTGGATTATTCACAGGGGTGAAATAGATTTCACAATTTAGATGGGATCTGGATAGACTGGATCTCATCCTGAAGAGGTGCATACCTGTGAAAATCCCGGTTTGTGGTCTCTGGTGCAGTATAAAAAGGAGCAGAAACATAATTTCACTGCTCTCACTTCTATTTTAATTTCTGTTTGTGATACACTGTTATCATTTTGAAACCAATTTCATTCGGTCTCCACAGGATGGCTCAAAGCTTGAATCCTGTGGCTCAGTCTAGAGCTGACAGCCCTCTAGAGACACGTATGGTGACTTTCCATATACAGTCATCCTATCTCTCCAGTTCAGACACAGCTGAAGCGTTTCCCTTCACTCTTCAAATTCCTACTATTTTAAAACCTCTGGCAAAATGCCACATCTTCTATGAAAAGAAAGATCCACAGGGGCTTAAATGAAGAAATAAAAAGCACTACTATTAAAAAATGAAAGTGCAATGCTGAGTTTTATGTACATGAAAGTTGAATTTTTTATGCATTAAATTCAGTCAGGGAAGAATATCCTGCAAAATTACTTCTATCACCATATCTTTAGATCACTTTCCGTAGGCAAACTGGTAAGAATTACACCTGCTAAAATCATACAGCAGGACAAGGTAGTGCTTGCTAAATCTGTATTTCAAAAAGCAGTTGAATGACACCTCAGTTCAGATAATTATTTCTTGTTGGTTTCAGCTCATGCCAATATTGATCTCCTTTACTGCAAGGCAAAGACTGCCTCACCAAGAAATAGGAGTGGTTTTAAGAACTATTGTAGTGTGTTAATTCTTTTTAAGATTTTCTGCCTAAATGACTGTTTTGCAGTTAAGAATTAGATGATTTTAAACTGAACGGAGCTGAAACTTTGTAAACTAGTTGTTTAAACTATATTGCACTATGCTGCTGCATTACTAAATGTACATACAACACTGGCTGCAAATGCATAAACATTTTTCAGGGCTACAGGCACATGATGCTCTTTGATAAACACAACTATTATATTATACAAAATCAATTTTGACTGAATAGCAAAAACTCAGTCTCTGTACTGTGTCAAGTGTGTAGTAGTGAAATGTGATTTATAGTCAACTGAGAAGCCATTTAGTCTTTTAGTGCTGCTTCATACTCACATAAATGTACTTGCGAGCTGTTCCCACATACTCTAGCAAGGCTTTACTCCCATGTTTCCAAGATTGGCTCAAAAACATTGGGAAGTCAAGACATTTATTACTAAAACAATAAGTATGGACAGCTTAGGGTCTACGTCTTCAAATATGGTTGAGGAGTTGAACCAGATTAGGCCAAGATAGAGTATGCTGCAACAGTCCAGTCTTGAAAAGCAGACCTTTCTAATAAAAGAAAAAACCTTTAAGGATTATTGCAATGAATCGCACCCCTGAGACAGGAAGGTATAGATGCACAGCCAGTAGCCAAAGCATTTTGCATCAAGCATTTCTTCACAGCTGCTATCCAGAGGAATCGATGCACTACTTCAAAAACTGAAAGTCAGATAATTTCCGCAGTAAGTTTTTGGGTTCTTTTCCAGTGTGTTTTGGGTTTTTTTTCTGTACTTTTCCTGTGATTTTTGAACGCAGTTTGAAGAAATACCTTTTTACCTATTACACTGCAAAGAGACAGTCACCAGCCAGTAGGTTTCTAAAAGCAACAGCTATTCAAGTGATCTGGCTCCATGGAAAGCCTAGAAGAATATCTGCAGGTTCTGGCTCGGTCCTGTATGCGGGGCAGCAGCACAGACTAAAGCATTTCTATGAAGGCTTGCAGTTATGAAATTTAAAGCTTGTAGCTGGGCAGCTAAATAATGAGAAGCTTGAGACTGTCTGATAGGCAGTCAGATACTAGATTAGCACATGGGATGTCTGTAGTCTACCAAAGAACTAAGAAGCCTGCACAGGATACCTGTCATGTAGGGAGAATGATGTGCAGTCCAAAAAACATCCAAATATGGCACATAAAGGCATATAGTCCAAAGTAAACAAATGTTGCTGGTAATGACTGAAGCTTGCCTGGATGTTTACCTTATAGAAAAAATAATTAGCCAATTAGATAATGTATAACAGAGGCAGAGTAGAATATGGTGGCTAATAAAAGAATGCTTGATATAGCCCATGAAGGACTCATCAAATGTGTAAAGAGGACTTGGATTTTTTGGATTCAGAATGCTGAAATCACTGCTATGTTTTCACAGAGCAGTGTTGTCCTGTGTCTACTGTACATGTCTACCATTTCTGAGCAAAGAAACCTTTGTGAGAATTCCCATGCTCAGTTGAGCTGTGGGGCTGGGCAAGATTAAGCAAGTTGAGCCATCAAAACAGGCTCTGGAGCTGGGCTGGGGGATGTCAGGAACACCTTGGGAGAGTAGTAGTTGGTTCCTGCAGTACTTAGAGTCAGTAATCTCTCAAATATCAAGAGTTAAAGAGAGCAAGAGGCAGATCCCAGCAAAAATTATCTGTCTTGTAGCCTTCTGTTGTCCCAAATCTGGGTTCATTACCCAGTGTGCAAGCCAGTAAGACACAGAGCAGAGGTATTTCTAAGTTTATTCCATTAATGCACAGAAATGGGGTGCTCACCCCAAAACAGGACCACACCTTCGTTTCAAAAATCTTCACCGTTTTACATTGATTATTACATATTCAAACAATTAATACATATTCATTGTTTTTCTCTTTAATGGTTGGTCAAGATTTCTTCGCTTGCTATGTAAATTAGTGTACAGATTCTGTCTTCTTCTTCCATTGCTCTCTTTTGAGTGAGTGGTATCATTTGGGTAGGTGGTCAATGAATTGGTGGTTGCAATCTCCCCCTGACGAAATTACCTTGTACCTACTTCTCCTCTAATCTTGGCAGTTCCAGGTGGTTTTCTCAGTTCGCTGACTAGGTCTACAGTTCATCACTCTCTTGACAAGAATATCCTACTTATCAATAAAGCTACATTGTGTAGTGGTTAGTTCCTTAATAAAATCTTAGATAAATCCTGTTTAGTTACTATTTCTCTATTTTAATATTAGGTAAATAATTAAATAGGGTTGGGGCTGCATAGAGGACTTCTAGCAGTCGCAGGTTTCCCCGGTTGCTTCAATTGCATTTCACTTTTTTTTTTTTTCGAGTTAATATCAATTTTACTACAACACTTCCACAGTTAACAAACTGATGAACTAAGACTGGGACTTAGCTTTGCATTAAGGCACCTGACTGTAGTTGTCCACTTACAGGTTTCTATATGTAAGCTAAGAAATTAATTCAGTAGCTTAAACATAGGCCTCCTTTGGCATTGTAGATGCTGTGGTGTACCCTGTCAGACCTCTGTCTCCCACTTCAGAAGTTACTGGTCTTGCATCCTACCTGACAATTCCACGTCAATGTCTTAGGGGCCCCAGGGCATCTGAGAAGATGCCTATGTTTAGGTAACTGAATTGAGCCCATGACAGTTCAAGGAGATCTAACCAATGTAATACATGCAGCCCAGAGAGTCATTCAACTCACCCTAAAGTAAGCGCCAAGGAGATACTCGCCTGCCCAAACATGTATGGTCCCATCTCCAGCAGCCCATGGTGTCTGGCATGTCTGCATGGCAGTTGCTGACATTGCGCAGAGGGCTCATTTCAGCTGCCCACAGAGAGCTGTCATGACTTTTGGCGAGGTACCCCACCTGTCTTCCACTTAGTAATCCAAAATAACATGTTTCCCGTAGATTCAGTTTTGGGTAGACAACAGGGTGACTCTAAGGCATGACACAATGGTGGTCAAATAACACCACCTACATTCCTGTGGGCAACTGAATGTGGGAAATCTACATCCTCCTGTAATGGCAGTTGAAAGTCGGATACCCTCATACCTCTAGAAGGGTACCCAATGCCATGTGTAAGGGTGGGAGTCCTGACCGTAGTGGCTGTTCACCTCTCCAGTTACACAGTCTGGTATGGTCTGACCTCTGTGGGTCCTGCATCATCCAGCTTTTGTTGAAGACATTCAGATGCCAGAATCTCAAACTGAGTCTCACTCTACTAGTACTCTCATAGAAATTTGTATTTTAACACTATTAATAACATTTTTATACATCATGCATCTACTACCATAATTAATGTAAGGCCTTGCTTTACCCATATTTAAAATCACAGGAGGCTTAAACTTTTGAGCAATAAGAAGCCCATATCTTCTTTAGGGTGAAATTAGAGACAAGGCAATATTAGTTAACAGTGTCAGGTTCTCAATACTTCTTCCTGAGCAGGAGCCAGACTATTGCATGTTTTAGGTTTATTGCCCTCTTTAAGTGATGGACTTACAACCAGGGGCAAATCAGGAAACCATATGTACTACCACTGATTTCAGTTCTGTGTGGTTAAGTGTTTATGAGTCTATTTTGAATTTTCTCAAGGTCAGTGATTAAATTTCCACCAGCCACTCTGTTTCATCCCTAAGTGTCATATCTGCTGCAAATCAAAGAAGGATGAGCAATATAATAAGGAAGGAGGAGCTATGCAGCAATTGTAATGCAGATAGCTGAATGCAGGAGTAACAAAAATGCCACAGTGATTAAGCAGCACATGTTGGCACATCAATGTTTTACTTCTCTTCGTCCAGCAGGTAATTTCAGAAAATATTAATACTTGTGAGATTCTAAGAAAAAAAGAGTGTTTTGTATGTCCGCTCAATGATTATGAGGAAAGTTACAAATCGTGCCTGAAGGAGGTATCAGTTAAGTGTTGATATATGCGTATTTGAGGTATATCTAAGAAAGCTGAGCAGACTAATTCTCTAAAATTGTCAGCCCTGTAGGAAGGTTATCTACTGTTTGGTACAAGCATCTAAAGTAAGCATTTTCCAAGTGTAAATCTTTGATTTACAGTGCTCTTTTATATGTGCCCAGAAAGTAACTCATGCAAAAAATCAACTTGAAAAAATTCTTTGGAGTCCATGTAACTATGTTCAAATGGATTCATTGCTGGAAGAATGTACCCCCTTACCAGCATGGTGCATGTATTCTTCATCTAAACCTATTTTTTTTTTATTGCAAAAAACTTTCTTTGTAGCAAAAAATCCTTCATATATACACAGTGAGGCAGTTCCACCCACAGAGAGAAAAGCAGACCCCTGGCATTGTGAAACATGCTTCATAGGAGACAGCAGTAAGTGAGTTTTAAATCTATTAGATACAAAAAAAAATAAGTACTACAGTTAGGCATCATCAAGCAATTCCTCCTTTGGGCTGAAACAGGGAAAGGACTCTGCGTGGGAAGTGGGGGAGAAAGGATATTTACGGGACCAATTTCTCTGTTAGGTACCAAGGGGTAGCAGCTATTGAGTGAGCTACATGTTTTGGGTCATGCTGTCAGAGCAGGTGTTCATTTGGGCAATTTATGGTCACAAAGGCTGATATGGCACTTTTCTGCCTGAATCCTGTAGCTTAGTCATAGACACCAAAAAAGTTAATTTTGTCATTTTTTATTATTAACTTAGCATTTGAATTCCTGTAGGCCTGACTTTTAGCTGCCAAACAGAGGTTTATTCAAAGGAAGGCATCTGCGTCCATTTCTCTTTATTATTTCTATCTTCAGTTCAAATCAGATTTTAACTTAAAAAGCTGAAAATTTTGAGGAAGATGATCTACTAAATATATCCACTTATTTTACATGCCTTTTTTTCATTGCCTCCTGAGAATCTCCTTTCTGTATGCAATGGCTTTTCTTGATGTTCCCTTGCAGTGGATGTGCTGTAAGGGCAAAGTATCAATGCCTGCAGTGTGCAAGACTTGTCTTAGCACGTTTGGTATTATTATTTCAGCAGGCCAGCAGCAGCTTCCAGAGGATCACAACTGAAAGCAGGAAAATGGTGATTTATCAAAGTATGGCATGTATGTCTGAAAAACTCTCAGCAAAATTTCATGCCATGGAGAAAGCGTGCTTCTCAAGGCTAAGGGCATCCTCCAGACCTGTCTCACAGCTGTTGGTGTAGTCAGCACTGTAAGACCCTCCAGGTCAGTGAATCCAGTCTCCAGAGACTGCAGCACTGCTCTCGTCTCTTAAAAGTGCTGACAGGCTTGGCTTGGTGGCAAAGGCTCCACCTCGTTTACTGTCTTCGAGACATGCCCCTTACACATTCATGACCTAACTGACAAGGCATTGCATGTTTGCCTGTAACAAGGTGCTGACACGACCCTCTGTAGCCTCCCTGGGGCTAACACGAAATGTTTTGGTTTCTAACTCCTCTTTTGCAGCAATCAAAACAGATCAGGTATCTCATTTCACACGTGTCATTGCTCTGCTGCATCCTGCCCTGCTCCCCTTCCTCACCCAAGTCCCAGGCTGTACCATATTTAACACAAACACTTCTTCCACCCATCTCATTAAAGAACATCACATGCGTAGCAGCATCTTGTGCATGCTTTTACTTTATTGCTTTAGCTTATGTCGAGCATTTCTATTTTATTCTCAGTTTGCTACCCAGGCTTGCTTTGGCCACTGTTTTATTGGACCCATATATGAGCAGTACTGAATGGTGCTGCGGAGTAACCTCTTTAAACAACAAACGTCAGCTAAACACCTATGGGCAGGTGGCCATTCCTTAAAGAAGAGATAGGAAGTCTCTTTACTGTGAAACATATGCAACCTGAATGTCTTTTCTCATCTTCACCTACACCATAACAAAGCTGGATAAAAGCAGTGAAGCCTTTTAGTAAAGCCTGTTTAACACACTATGGAATACAAATATTGGTCAAAGCTCTAGTATGGGTGTAGGTATAAAACTACATAATTGTGGCTTAGCTTATACCTCTTCCAAAATGTGAATAATCTTTACCAGCAGAAACACTTTTACTCTCCTTTAACTGGGGGCTTGGATCCATGAGAAGGTCTCTGGATGGCAGCAAGTGCCAGCTGATCCACAGTAGCAGTTCGTCCAGGTATTGTTGGTACACGGCACCTTAAATGAAAGGCCTCCCCTCCTCACCTACCACCCACTCCCAGGACAGCTTCTTGACCCCAGTACTCTGTCAGTACCGTCAGTACCGGAGTTAGTCGGGAGATGTCTCTCACATNAGAGAAATTTGTGGAGAAGAAAAAGTTAAAATAAACGTGATTTACCAACTTGGTAGAAGAGAAGGAATTCTATTTTCTGAGACTGAAACATTAAATAATTACCATTTTTTGTGAAGGATTTTAGTTTCTGTTCCTTTTTGAAACTGGGAAATGCTTTGGTAACCTGCAGGACCACTGTTTGAGTAAAGTAATCCAGCAGCCTTATGGGGAATGAAACAAGGATGGTCCTGCCAGAGCTACTCTGTCCTAAACTAACATACAAGTCCAGCTGTACTGGTGAATAAAAGAGAGCTGTGGTGTGCTTGCACTCTCATTCCCTAATCACCCCACTGTTTAATCACTGTTCTCTGGCTCTGCTTTTGGACAACTCTCTGCAAGACAAATCTGCTACAAAGGGGAGCAGCCGTAACCACTGTGGACCTGAGCCAAATGGTGCTACTTAGCACTAGGCACAGGAATCAGTCTCTCTTGTTTTCTTCTCTTTTCTTCAGCAGCATGTAAATGGCTAAAAGCCCAATTAGCCCTTTCTGTTTGGTACCAGGATTATCTTTTTTAGATCTACACCTGTACTAATAACCAGTAAAGCATCTCCATAACTCATCTAGCCTTCCCAACTGATGTTTGATAAGGCGTTACTCCACCAGCTCCTATTCAAAGAAAACATCTGCCCATGCTCAAAATGCTGGGCAGATTTCTGAAAATGGGTGTAAACATCTATGTAAGTCCTTACAAACTTTTCTTTCTAGCTTTTAACCTTTGTATCAGGAGGTGAAACGGCCTCAAGTTTCATTAGGGGAGATTTAGATTGGAAATTAGGAAAAATTTCTTCACTGAAAGGGTTAACGCTGGAACAGGCTGCCCAGGGAAGTTGTTGAGTCACCATCCCTAAAGGTATTTAGAAGACCTGTAGACGTGGCACTTGGTTTAGCGGCAGACTTGGCGGTGTTAGGTTTATGGTTGGACTCAATGATCTTAAGGATCTTTTCCAACCTAAATGATTCTATGACTCTGTGATCATGCTGCCTCCTGAGGGGTAACACCACACACACAGACCTACCACAGTTACTGCTGTGATGTCAACCCCTTTACCCTTCTCTGGTCACTTCCAAGACACTTTGTGTGATGCCGACCTGCAGACAGCAACCGAACTTCCCAGCTCCCTATTTCTCGGCGTCAGAAACACCAAGGATGAAAATCCCAGGTGCTTGTTGACAGGAGGGACAGGACTCGTTCACTTGAGGCCCAGGAGACTCATGGTCCCTGGAGCTGTGAGGGAAGGACAGTGGAAGAGAAGTTCTTGTCAGGCCAGCTGAGGAACTGCACATTGACGATGCAGTAAAAATGTTTGCTAGTGGGCTCAGGAGTATAAATAAAAGCTATGTTAAGAGAAGGAAAAAAAAATATAGTAGTCAATGTATATTAGATACGTGTCCTAAAGGAACAGTGTAGAAACCCCTGCAGTTACCATGTCTCAAATAAGTTTAAAAACATTGCTAATCCTCTCACTTCTGAGAAAGTTACATGACCATCAACAAGACAGGGAAGAAATTCAGTGTGTACTCACATGCATGACATATTTCTAAACACTGGTGATAAAACTAGTGCTAAGTGGTGATAACTTGAGACTACCATTATACAGCAGAGCAGTGCTTTTTTTTCTCCCATTCTCAGATTTGCAAAATTTACCTACAGATTCTCTCACACAAGACAGAATATGATTTTAAGCCCCCCAAATTTGACAGTACTTTGCTTGCTAGCATACTGTCTGCCATACTTATTAATACTATTTAATTGCTTCTTTAAAACCCCTAATCTGTAACTATCTTGACTGTAACCTAGAGTGAAAGTGTTTTTTGGTGCTCTGTGGGAAGAAGAGAAAGTGAAGACATCATCAACGTGAACAGGAAGCTTTGGAAAGGGGTTAAAGGCACTACAATAATACAAGTTGTTGTGGCGGTTATCAGGAGCTTCCAACAGAAGTTTGTCTGCAGAGCTCAAGACCCTAATGATGTTAGAAAAAGGATCTCATTAAATATCAAAGTTCAGAAGATTACTTTATAAACAAGTTTAGATGGATGAGGCACAACTTTCTTTAAATGACTGCTGAAAATTTTTCGAGATTAGCCTTTCTTGCTGGTAAATATATATTTAAACCCCAAGCTATTATTATGGTGATTTTATCTCAGTGAGTGTGTCATCCAAATGGTATTTTATAGGGTAGGTTGGGAATTTTCAAACAGAAAGCATTTTTGGTCAGAAAATGCAGCTTCATCAAAACCACAGCTTTTTTTTTATGGAAAAGTACATACCAGCTTTGATACAGATGGAATTTTCTTATCAAAAAATCAAAGAGCTAGAGAAGCCTAAGTCATAATAGCCTTCTGGCTTGGCTCACTTATCTGGCTGTGGGAAATGAAGACTGAGATTTCTGGATGTGCATGACTGCCTGAAGACTTGAAGATCTGTTTTCTACCTGCAAGGAAAGTACTCCTTTCACCCAACTGTGCTGGGATGAGTTGGTTTTCATCTATAAACAAGAGAGAGAGAAAATGAGGCTTGCTCTGCAGCCCCAGTGATCATAACTAGCATGTGCAGTGCCATTGCCAAAGAGATGCAATGCGATGAGAGCACCAATATACAAGAAAAGAAACCAAAGGTCATGTTTCTGGTTGGAATACAGCAGGGCAGATTCAAACACTGATCTGCTTTGTCCCTTTTGATAGCTGATTGTATCTTGTGACTGCAACCAGCCACGAGGTGGATGGAAAAAAAAAAAAAAACCACTTGGCAGCAGATACCATCAGAATACAGTATTCCAAAGATATAAAGGACTACAAATGGAGAAGGGACTCAAGAAGGAAAAAATATTCCATCTTTCCAAGGGAGTGACTGACCATGAAAGCATGGTTTTCTAGAGAAACACTGTGTGAACTATAAGAATATGAGGCTTTGGCCTCCACATATTTTATCTCTTGACAGGAGTGCAGCCATTTCAGATTTTCTCCAGGTATTCAAAATTGCTAAGTAAGCATGTCGTTACAATAAAAGAACATGCTGTAACAAGGCAATAAATGTGACTTGCTTAACAACTGTGCTATCTCGTATGACCAGGCACAAGAGTAGACAGCGTAATCTAAATATCAATGTGCCTTATGCAAAGGGTATAACAAGCTGTAAGTCACAATCTTTGAATTATCATATATCCATTTGCAATGTAACCACCCCCCTTGAAAAATACATACAGCCAGCCAGAAATTAAATATGAAATTTGTCAAGAAAAGTTTATTACAAAAAATGAAGTCTCATACCTGGTGGAGAAGGGTCACCTATGCTTTCCTTCAATGCTGCAAAAATATCTTTTGCAATTGTGCTGCCATAAATGAACATTTGCTGAGTTTATGCTTTGTTCCCCATGACAAACCACCGTGACAGATGTGATTTTTGTACCTTGTATTGCGGGAACACCTGACCTTCACATTAATGTGTTCATGTTGATGCTAGCTGAAAGTCCTTCCCTACTGCAACACTTAAAATCCTTTTGTCTGCTTGATTTCTGTCTGATTAAGGTACAAGGTCCAAGGTTCATTCTGAAGCAAAGCAAGAACACTTTTCAAATATTTTGTATCCAGCTTTCATTTTCATACACATGAAAGTTGTTCTCAGGCATACTGTATTGTTTGTACCAGATATAGTCATAGATAATGCTGTTAATCTTTTTTTTCTGGTCATATTTTATATTAAAAATCCAATTACAAATGGCTTTAAGTAGATTAAAATTATTACTTTAGAGTCAATCACTTACCATGGGGACTGATAGGTTGCTTTGAAAACATTGTTTGCTGCCTTCCAAAATACAATATACTGATTTTCTGTAGCCATGTAACATGTTTATAATATTCATTAATCATTACCTAGCCTCTTACAAATTTATTTTTATTCTTTATACTAAGCCTCTTAGACTCAGTGTAAAGAATAACATTTTTCTATTCTTTATCATCCCCTTTCATCAAGCAGACATCAGTAGTTTGGTTATTTTTTAACTGGTGCATCTCCTTTCTGAATTCTGACTGAATGAAATGCATCCCTCCAACTAGGTAAAACAAAGATTATGGATTCTTTAATTCTCACTTGTATACTATTTAAAGGAAGGAGTTAAATGATACTTTGAGGGTGGTGGAGCACTGGAACAGGCTGCCCAGAGAGGTTGTGGAGTCTCCCACTCTGGAGACATTCAAAACCCGCCTGGACGCTGGCCTGTGCAACCTGTTGTAGATGACCCTGCTCTGGCGGGGGGGGTGGACTAGATGATCTCCAGAGGTCCCTTCCAACCCTGACTATTCTGTGATTCTGTGATTCTGTGATTCTATGATACACAAACCTTGTCCTGAGCTTTGGCCCAGAAATGTACTTCACCCCAGGGCCTTCATCACTAGTGTGAACTCAACAGCTAATTACAGAAAGAGTGGCAGGAGATCATATTAGAATCATAGAATCAAGGAATGGTTTAGATTGGAAGCGACCTTAAAGATCATCCAGTTCCAACCCCCCTGCCATGGGCAGGGACGCCTCCCACCAGACCAGGTTGCTCAAAGCCCCATCCAGCCTGGCCTTGAACACCTCCAGAGATGGGGCATCCACAGCTTCCCTGGGCAACCTGTTCCAGTGCTTCACCACCCTCACGGTGAAAAATATTTTCCTAATATCTATTCTAAATCTACCCTCTTCCAGGCTGAAGCCATTATTCCTTGTCCTATCACTACATGCCCTTGTAAAAAGTCCCTCTCCAGCTTTCTTGTAGGCACCCTTCAGATACTGGAAGGCTGCTATAAGGTCTTCCCAGAATTGTCTCTCCTGCAGTCTGAACATCCCCAATATTAGGTGAAGCCAGCTGGTTGAACATCCCCAATATTAGGTGAATCCAGCTGGTTTTTAGCTACTGAGGCTGGAGCACAGGCAGCTGGTGGTGTTTTTCAAAACCACTTGTGCTTTGCTTTATCTTCTGTCTGTAGGCTGCAGGTACCAGCAGTCTTTTTAGGGACCAGCCAGTTCAAATCCAGATTTCGTCTCTAGTGTCATTTGCTAGATAGGATGAACTGGAACCAGCCTTCAGCTCAGCTCACCCACTGGTCCTGTACAGGTGGCCTCCAGTGTCCGGCTCAGTGTAGTGGCATGGGAGGTGGTTCTTCTCCAGCCCAGAGAAACATAGAGGAGTGGGTGCATCTACCAGGGGGATGTGGCCAGCAGCAGCTCCGGCTGACACACTTCTGGTCCTCTACTGAACAATGACTGCAGCAGTAATGTAAGCATATATGAACTGTTTTAATTAGTGGAATGTGGGTATCATATTAATTTCTATCTAGTGATTAATCACTGCCGATTAAAGTCCTTATTTTCAAAGGAAAATAAGATTTCCTCTGCTTAGAGCGCATCTGAATGCTATATATGCTTCTCTGTACTTTATATTCTGAAAGACCTCCAAAGCAATATTTCACCGAATGGGAAGAGTTGGGCTTATATATGATCTCATTTGCATGCACATTGTGCCCTGCCTTGTAAGAATATATTTGACTTGATTCTTTCCTTTGCTAATGTGTTTTACTTGCATGATATTAGAAATGATCGTTCAAAAAAAGATTGGGTTGTTTGTACTGCAGTCTTCAGTGTGGACATCCTGAGAAATATATTCCTGAAATTTCTCTTTTCATCCTTCAAAAATTGTTTAGGTATTTTTTTACGTCAGCATGTCTAGAAGAGTCATGTAACTACCACTGAATGGCACAGTCGGGGAAACTATATTCTCCAGATGCAATAAAAGTTACTGTATTTTATTTCCTATTTTCTGCAGAGGAAATGATTTTTAAAAGCCTCCTATGATTTTGCAAGAAATAAAGAAGTGAAGATAAATTAGTTCCGCAAATTGTACATTTCTACTGCATTCATTTTAATGAAAATGTGCCAGTTTCAAAAGAAGTGAAAGAGGGGGTTTTAATTGTAGTGGTCTCCTTTAATTAGATTTAATCAGATATTTTAAAGCATACTGAATGTGTACATACAGGTGTTCAGTAAAATTCTTATTACTGTCCTCTTTCTAAAGGTACATATAAACACAGAAACACATACTACATTTCACCAAATCTATTGTAATATTTTTAAAGTAGGGGCAGATTTTAGTCCAGTCATGATAAAGAGCTCAGTTTTGCTTCCACATAACCATGTGGAAAACTCTGATATAGTTGTAATAATTTAGAGGAATTCTTAAACTTTTTGTTTGGTTAACTGTACAACCCATATTATTGATAAAAACAGTAAAAAATTCTTGGGTGCTATGTCCTGGTTTGAGGACACCCTAAAGAGATAATATCATGATTAACTAATCCCAAATATGTTGAAAAACATTTGAATTATTTGATGAAATATTCTAGTACTTTCTAGAAATGTGCCTTGTAATCCATGGCTATTGCTATTCTTTCAAATTTCTACTAAAAAATATTTTAGAAGATATTTTACCTGCGCTGCTGACTACTAGCCTCTTGCCTCTGATAATTATTTGGACTGTATGAAAAGGAAGAGATCGTTTAGCTTGGATCCATGGTAACCCCTCAAAGTCTAGACTCTGTCTGTGTAGTACATATTGCCTTTATGAGAATCCATAAAGCTTTTCTCTTACATTTCATGAACTGTAGAGATAAAGTCATCCTGTAATACAAAATAGGTATTATATCCCTTGAAAAGAGCTGTTTGAAAACCTTGTAAAAAAAACCCTACCCCTCCCGTGCATTCATTTATTATACTTGTAAGGGGTAGATTTTCAAGGTATTGCTCTCCATCTGTATTTGAAGAATTAATCAACAGCTTTAGATGGATTCCATTTTCTTCGAATCATCAAGGAGAAAGTGTTTAAGGCCAGCTGTCAAATTCATTTTTCTTTCACTCAGGCTAGATAAAGAGAGCTTGTGATTTTCTTGCTGGCCTTGCACAAAAGTGAATCTGCATATGAAAACATCGAGGTTTTGGAAGAGTTAGACTGTTCTCTGCATACTATGAAATGCAAGTGGCATTTGGAGAGTTGCTAAATTTTTATCCTGCCAATCTGTTGTTGTATAAATTCTCCTAAAGCTATTTAAGGTCAAGCCCCAGAAGAAAATATCTTGGTGTTAGCATGTGTCCGTCTTTTACAGCACTACTGATGCAATAGAAAAGACAATATATGTCATGCAATTGATTTTATGTCTGGCATATTATTATTTTTCTTATTTATAAGAAAATAGGGCCACAACGTGGCATGGATATGCAATCATTTTCATGTTTTCCACATCTCCTTGTCACCTTCTGGCCAGTACAGAGGTGCTGACACTGTTCGTATACTCCATTCAACAACACAGGTCTCCGGCTGTTGTTTCCCATCCACATGTCTCAGTTCTCATTATTGTGTCATGTCATTTAGATGGGATATTAGGAAAAAATTCTTCCCTGAAAGGGTTGTCAAGCGCTGGACCAGACTGCCCAGGCAGTGGTTGAGTGACCTCCCTGGAGATATTTAAAAGATGTGTAGATGTGGTGCTGGACTTGGCAGTCCGAGGTTAACGGTTGGACTTGATGATCTTAAAGGTCTTTTCCAACCTAAATGTTTCTATGATCCAGTGCCAAGTCAAAGAAAGGTTGAGGTAGAGCTGGGATGGCTCTTGAAGGCATGTACTTCAGGAATCCCTGAAGTCCATCGCTTGCCAAAAGGTAGGATCACCTTTTCTACAAGCTCGATTGCTAACATCAGTTTGTCTTAACCTATTTTTAAGAACATCCAATAATAGAGACAACCCAACCTCCTGGCCAACACTACCTATCAGCACTCATTATCATTAGGACATGCATCAAGAGCTAATGCATTGAACTACTTTGATCCGGATTAATTCCATTAATTTTGTATTATCCTTTCAGTTTTCTCCTCTCTTGATTTAAAAAAATATCCTTGAATTTTTTATTTTTTTTTAATTACAAAGTCAGGAACTGCTTTTTACCAGCTAAGTCCAGAGAAGGGTAATGAAGCTGGTGAGGGGTCTGGAGAATAAGTCTTACAAGGAGCGATTGAGGGAACTGGGGTTGTTTAGCCTGGAGAAAAGGAGGCTGAGGGGAGACCTTCTCGCTCTCTACAGCCACCTGAAAGGAGTTTGTAAAGAGGTGGGCGTCAAGCTCTTCTCACAAGTAACAAGCAGTAGGACAAGAGGAAATGGCCTCAAGTTATGCCAGGGTAGGTTTACATTGGATATTAGGAAAAAGTTCTTCACTGAAAGAGTTGTTAAGCATTGGAACAGGCTTCCAGGGAAGGGGTGGAGTCGCTATCCCTGGAGGTATTTAAAAGATGTGTAGATGGGGTGCTTAGGGACATGGTTTAGTGGTGGTTTTGGCAGCGTTACGTTGATGGTTGGACCTGATGATCTTAAAGGTCCCTTCCAACCTAGACAGTTCTATGATTCTATGATTCTGTGATTCTAAGTCCTCTTAAGTGCCAAGTGGAGCAGGGCTACCATTTTAACTGGCCTATATTTAAGACTCCTATTTATGTCTCTGTATGATGTTTGCCTTTTTTGCAAGATGCTGATGCATGTTCTTCTTCTCATCCCTTGTGATTCTCAAATCGCTTTCTGCAGACCTGCTGCCAAATCAGTCATCTCCCTTCCTGCATTTGTTCCCAGTCAGATGTGCCTGCCTCTGTTGAACTGAATTGGCAGAGATGGGAAAAGTCAGATGGTTTTCACACATTTGTCAGGATCACTCTGAAGCCTGAGCCAGTTCACTGGTAGCCTTGCAGTCCCTCCAAGACTGATATCAACTTCAAAATGGAAAATGTGGTCTTTGCTCAATTATCCTATCCACTGGAGTATCATCAGTTGCTGGGCAGTCAATACCTCCTCCTCTTTTGCCAGGGAACAACTGATAATGACTTTGTGAATAAAATTTTCCAAACACTTTGCACTCACTTCACAGACGTTTCATCTAGACCATGTTTCCTTTTGCTTGAAGGAATGTAAGGCTGAGTCAAATACTCACTGAGCACAAGATCCATGGAGGTGTTTAAGACCAGGCTAGATGAGGCTTTGAGCAACCTGGTCTAGAGGGAGGGAGAGGGTCCAGCAAAAGGCTAGGAAGATAATTAGGGGACTGGAGGATCTTTCTTACGAGGAAAGGCTTAGGCACTTGGGTCTTTTTGGTCTAGAGAAAAGAAGACGGAGGGGGGATCTTATCAACACTTATAAATAATTAAAGGAAGAGTGTCAGGTAGATGGGAACAGTCTTTTTTCAGTGGTGCCCAGTGATAGAACAAGAGGTAACAGGCCCAAACTTGAACATAGGAAGTTCCATCTAAACATGAGGAGGAACTTCTTTACTTTGAGGGTGGCAGAGCACTGGAACAGGCTGCCCAGAGAGGTTGTGGAGTCTCCCACACTGAAGACATTCAAAACCCACCTGGACGCCGTCCTGTGCAACCTGCTGTACATGACCCTGCTGTGGCAGGGGGGCTGGACTAGATGATCTCTGGAGGTCCCTTCAAACCCTGACCATTCTGTGATTCTGTGTGTCCCTGCCCCAGCATGGGGGTTGGAACGAGATGATCCTCAAGGTCCCTTCCAACCTAAACCATTCTATGATTCTATAAGATAGTCACTGCTCCACCTCTGGGTCTAAGGGTTGTTGCACTACGTCCAGATGAGACTTAGTTTCTGTTTTTCTTCCAGTTTTGAACAGCCAGCAGATCACCAGGTTGAGAAAGGCAAATGAAAGTAAAGAGAGAAAATCTTTGTTTTGACCGGTATATTGCCCCCAACATCTAAGTAAAGAGTAATTTAAGAATGCTGTGCGAAGACTATGCTGACTATCTGGTACCCTTATTCAAAGGTAAGCAGTCATTCCAGCTTGCTTACTATAGAGAAATTGGGGGAAACACTGTGCATAAACTACTGGGGGTTTGACACTCACCAGCGGGCTGAACTGGTGGAATGTACTTCACGTAAAAATATAGCAACCTGAACAACTGTGCCCAGCTAACAGGTGATAGCTGCTGCAGGTGATAGTAACAGGTTATGTTACAGCATCATGAGACCTGAGAACTCCTAAGGAGGTAAAAGTCCAGTGGGTTGAGATCCAGCACAGTGTCCAGAAAATTTCCCAGCTGGTGGGAGCTCTCTGCTGCATTTGGCATTGCCACAACTGCTCCTGGAATATCCAGCTCTGGACTGGTGTGTGGAGTCCAAGAAGGAAGCTGACTAACTGCATAAAGTTTGAGAAAATTAAAATGGATGAGAAAACAAGAAAACTGAGTAAAAAACTCAAGCATCTCAAACTACATAGCTGAAAGAAAAGAGTGGTTATAAGGTGGTTGGATCACAGTCTAAGCATCTGCATGGGCAACAGCAATGAAGCAGAGTGAATCTTGCAAAGAAAAGGTTTATTGGCACTGGAAGTTGAATCTAGATAAGTTCACCTAATAAATAATGGAATTTTGATCCATTGAAAACCTGTTTGTGCTGGGTTCTGCATCACTGGCAATTGTGAAATCTAGACTAGTTTGTTTTTCTACAAGTTGAACTGTAGCTCAGAAGTCCTATGGTTCCTGTTACTTAGATAAAATTACCAGGACCATCTCTTTGGCCCCATAACCTGTATGATTCATGTTCTGACTTTAATTCTGCTCATGAACAAACAGATCAAATGTCATTCCGATCTCTCAGTATGCGTTGTAATTGCTGTAGAGCTTTTCTCTAACATTTAAGAGATTAGTTTGAACAGGAGAGTGTCTTTACAGCAGGGATCCTGGCACCCCTGCTGAGCCATTGCGCCTCTTGTATTCCATCATTTCAGCAGCGGCAGGACAGATTCAGTCCCCTAGTTCCTAGGGGAAAGGAGGTACGGGACTGAACAGCCATAGAGCACATAGCCACATCGCAAGACCCAGAGGGTAGGCATCACAGCCGTTGATGCTAATGGGGGTTGTGAACCCCTTGGCTGCCCAGTGCCCCTGGAAGCCTGTGGCTGCAGAGCTGTGAAAGCAGTACTAAGTTGAATGTGCTGAGCTCTGTATTTTGCACAGGAGGAAAGTCTTGCAGGAGCTCATATTAGACCTGGAGACAGTTGTTTTCAAAGGAGGATATAGAGAAGGAAGAATCAGAGCAACCTCTGAGATGAGTAGCATGTAGTAACACCAGATGTGGACCAAAAAGTCCAGAGGAGGGACACAGAAATGGTCAGAGGGCTGGAACACCTCTCCCATGAAGAAAAACTGAGAGAGTTTGGGTTGTTCAGCCTGGAGTAGAGAAAACACTGGCAGAACCTTACTGCAGCCTTTCGACATATAACGGAGGCTTATAAGAAAGATGGAGAAAAACATTTTACAAGGTCCTGTAGTGACAGGACAAGGGGCAATGGTTTTAAACTGAAAGAGGATAGATTTATGTTGGTTATAAGGAAGAAATATTTTATGAGTGGTGACACACTGGAACAGGTTGCCCAGAGAAGTTGTGGGTGCCCCATCCCTGGAAGTGTTCGAAGTCAGGTTTGACAGGGCTTTGAGCAACCTGATCTACTAGGTGTATACAGGCTGAGAGAGTTGGGGTTGTTCAGCCTGGAGCAGAGAAGGCTCCGGGGAGACCATATTGCAGCTTTCCAGTACGTAAAGGGGGCCTACAGGAGAGCTGGGGAAGGACTTTTTACAAGGGCATGTAGTCATAGGACAAGGGGGAATGGCTTCAAACTGGAAGAAGGTAGATTTAAATTAAATATTGGGAAGAAATTTTTCACCATGAGAGTGCTGAGGCACTGGAACAGATTGCCCAGAGAAGCTGTGGAAGCTCCATCCCTGGAGGTGTTCAAGGCCAGGATGGATGGGGCTTTGAGCAATCTGGTCTACTGGGAGGTGTCCCTGCCCATGGCAGCAGGCTTGGAACACGATGATCTTTAAGGTCCCTTCCAATCAAAACCATTCTATGATTCTACGTCCCTGCCCATGGTAGGGGAGTTGGATGAGATGGTGATTTTATGATTCTGTATAAGCCACAGTGGGTTCTGGGGAGTTAACGTCTGCACACCATTCACAGGAACCTCGTTTTGTGTGTTCCTACTGTTGTAAGATTTTGAACACACAGCTTCAAACTTTTACTATGCACCATTACTCAAAACGAAGTCAAAATACCTAGGAAGTGTGTAATTAAAAAGAGAACCTCTCTCAGAGGTAAGGGGCCCATAAATAGAGCTGTTTCTATATCTTAAGAATGCTTTATTAATAGCAACTGGAAAGTGGTATGGTTAAAGGAAGATAAGCCTAGAGGCCGGTATCTAAGAAGCTTTTTAACCAAAAATACTGAGCAGTTTCTAAACAGCTTTTTATTGAATTTTCAGGAGAAAGGATGACTGATGTTGAAATACCTCACTTTGTGGAAACTGTTCCACTTTGATAAAAAAGATTTCCATTGCTGACAAAGCAGTAACTACAATGTAGGTGCTTCATCTTCCACATACAACCTAGCTATCGCCTCTCCCTGTGACCCAGTAAATAAAATACATGCTTAAAAGGAAGGATATTTGAGTTCCAAATCTTGCTTCAGCAGCTGTGGGTGACTGTAATATCCTATGGGACACGTCTTACAAGATGAGAGCAGCACACCTGGGATACACAATAGCATTTTGTTGGAGCTGTTCTTCTGGGAGGGGAAGAGTGAGGGAGACAATTTTAAATGTTGGAGGGCTTTGAAGATGTGGGTTTTTTTTGTTATTAGACTCAGCCACTGGAGCATTACAAAGGCTCACATCTCCTTCACTGCTGTGAATTGATGGCCTCATTGCTTAGATTTTGTTACACATGACCCACNATATAACCTAGTGATTCTTCTTCACCTTTTTGGCCCTGAACCAGCAAATTGAATGCTTTATGCATTTCTGCCATTGCACCTCTCAAGGCTGCACACAGCTGAGAATTTCTAGAGAGGTTTACACTGAAAGACAGCTTTTCACCCCCAATGCCATAAAGCAGGCCACGTGTCAAGAAGCTCTAACAGTTAAGGATCGTCTTTACATTCTTTTTATTACATGACTGGGACCCAAGTTGTCATTTACTTTCACAGAATCATGCAAAAACATTAATCAGATTAATTCTAAGTCTACAGAAAATTGGCTTTTGCCACTTTCTGACTACCTCACATTTTACTCACTCCTCTTATTTCCACCCACCCCCCTCTGCCCACAGCCCCAGTTTTTGCAGCTTTATGCTGTACGTGCGGGAAAGGATGCGTTTTAAACTGAGCAAGTGTGTGAGCTGCATGGAGCAGAAGTCTCAGGAAGGGGTCTATCTCCCATCTTCTCCCAGGGAGCACGTAGATAACTGCTGTCCTCCAGCCCATGGAGTATTCTCCCCCCGCCACCTACCAAAGCTCAAGTTGAGGTGACAGACACAACTCCCACCCCCTCCTTTCCTTAACTGCCTGTATAAAAGGCAAGTGTGTGAAAATGAAACCTGTGTCGTGCCACCCAGAACCTGAAATGCAGACACGTCTTTTATGAGTGCACTTGGGAAGAAGGGAGATGCACTCCATAGCTAAGACGAGTTAGAAAGCCACGGTGCGGGTCCTCAGCAACTTGGCAAACTGTAGTAAGGAACAGGAGAGAGATCAGCCTGTGTTGTATAACCCTCTTTCTGCAATATTAAAGATATCCATTTTATCTGGCAATGGCCATGACATCTTTTCTTATCCTTTCCAAATATTGAGTGAATTCAGAAATTACTTTCAATAATCCATTTGTATTCATTTTCTTTTTCTAAAATAAACTTGTCTAGGAAAAATAATGAATATCCCATTCATTACGATGGAAGCTTTTTGCAAGACATAGTCTGCCTAATACATTTCTTTACACCCAAAGAGTATGATAAGATAAATTCCATTTTCAAGCAGCTGAATGGTATTGCAGTCCCATTAATTTCAATAGCTAAGCCACAGCAAGAAGCATTTCCTGTAAACTCTTTTAGTTTTGTTTGGATGTACAATGGGGAAACTCACTGGAGATTAAAATGGCATCTGTGCATTTTTTAAGAGTTTTTCATTATGTTTTGCAGTTTTGCTTGTTTCCCTAATGCATCAAAGCATAAAAAACACCACGGCTGTGACAAATAATAGCAAAGAAGTAGTGTTTGCAGACAACTTTGATTCTAGTATAGCTAATGCATTTGCCAGCATTTTGGCAAACTTTGGCCATCTGTTGTAGAGCTGTGGGAACCATAAATTCCCTTCCATGTGGAATAAAAGCTACTAAATATAGTTACTATCGGCATGAAACAAGTGATTAAGAGGAACATTTTGAGAAACAGCAGAAAGACAGCACTAAAAAAGTTTCATATTTGCAACTTTAACTGTATGCTAACCCAGAGAGAATATGGATTCTCCTCTGGCGTAAAACAAGCCTGAACTGGGAACAGTGTGAAGTCCATGACTTCCAGTGACCTTGAGGGAGCATAACATCATGCTTCACAGCCATATATCTACTGGAGGTAGGGAAATACATAAGGGAGCTCTGGAGTCTCCCATTAGTAATGGTGAATGGGTATAAGCTTCTACATCTCCTGTTGCAACTGTTTGACTTACAGACCCACTTGAGAAAAGGGCTATTCCCAAGCCTGCTCCATTAAAGAGAATTACTAGAAAGAATAACTTTGTAGAGTTTTTCTCAACTTGCAACAGAGTCAATGAAAACTATAGCTGGCATTAAAAAGTTGTTTTTCTGTTCCCCAAAGCAATGGAGGAAAATAATGGCAAAGCAGTGTTTTGGCAATTTAAAACCAAATAGCTGGTTTGAGAAGTGGTGGAAGGGGGTTTATGACTTTTCTCACATACCATTCCTACTTTCTGTTTCTTCTTCCACAGTCCAGAAAAACATATTTCTGGCACTAACACAAAACTAGCCTGATGGTTCTAAAGATATTTAGAGCACAAACTTCTCCATGCATTGTACAGTATCTTCTTGGCTACATTCAGCACCAAATATCTGCCAGATACAGAAGCAGAAATAATACTATTGGTATCATGTCTGAGAGATACAAAAATTTCAAGTCCAGGGGCATTCCTAATCATCTGATGCTTCTGTAGTCTTGCCACCCTGATCTTGTGAAGGGGATGCAAATAGAGCAGATCCTCCCAATCAGAGCAAACACACACAGAAAGCATCTGTGGGACATGGAACAGCCTCACAGTAGGAGAACCTTTTCATACCTGAGGTCAGGGGGACATTTCTCTTCAACCTGATTTTATTTCACTGGAAAGTCATGTGATAAACAAGTCTCACTGAAAAAAAAAAAAAAAATCCCTAAACATGGCAAAACAAATTTTATTGCCATGTTTAAGCCACAAATAGGAAAAAGTTCCATCTGCAGCTGGGAGGTGGTTGAGAGGATCTTTTCTGGGCTGGCTTGCTCTATTTTTTGCACCTTAAGAAGTTTATTCTGTAAAAGTTAGTGCAGCCTGACTAGAATTGAGTTTGCAAGAGGAGCTGAGGAGTATGATAAGGATTGTTGGGTAAATAGAAAAATGAGTTCTGAGCGTGATTATTCTTTTTTTCCTACACACCTCAAACACCTTCTGTGCAACACAATACATCATAAGTATATTTTCATATGCTCTTTAGATTATAGTAAAGTGTATAATTATCTGTAACTCAGAGTATAGAGTAGCATCATGCAATATTTCTGTTGGAAGAGACCTGTGGACCCATGGCTTCAAAGTGGGAGCAGGTTGCACAGTGCCCTGTCCAGTTGAGTTTTGAATACTTCCAGGGAGGCAGATTCCACTTTCTCTCTAAGCAATCCGTTTTCCTGTTCAAACAGTAAAAAAGAATCAAATCAAATATGAAAGGAAAAGAATTTTTCTCACATGTTTGCACAGTATCTAGCACAGTAAAGTTCTAGTGTATGGATGCCACTGTACTACAAATAATCAAGAACTAGTAGAAATATTATTGTAAAATGCATTCAGTTGCACTAATTATTTAAATACTGTTGCATTGTCTCTTATTTACTCTGGAGAAACACAAGATTTAATCAGCAGCAATGATGAATTCTGCCCTGTCTTTCTAAGAACTATGCCTGTTGTGGTGTTACATCCACTGTCTGTTCCTAGAATCCATTCACACAGCACTGAAAGATCTATTTTTTTCATACTGGCTGATAACTTTACCACCCAGGGAGACAGAGTATACTTTAAGACAGTAACTTTCAAAGTGAACTTTTCTGGGGAAGTCACAAACCACTTTGCTCAATTGGCACTTGTTAAAATCCAAAGAGTGAACACGATGCCTCTGCAACCAGGATTATCGCGCTATCAAAAATTGCTCATTTCTGGACACCTCCATGAATAGTTTGACTCATCTCTGAAAAGACTTACATCCCAAACATATCTCTGGAGCAGAAAGTCTCATTTTTACAGTCACTTAATGTTCACTGAGGGATGCTGAGCGCCTCCAGCTGATTGTGAGCTAATGGAAAATGGGGGTACTCAGTATATGACCATTAGTATCCCAAATGGTATTTTGCTTGGAACAGTCCAAGATTCTTAGCTTCTAAAAGAAGTGTCCCTGTGTGTTTGCTGCAAGCAAAGTCTCTTAATGGTTTATCACAATCCTAATTTCCCCTTGAAATTAATGGAACAGTAGTACCATTTACTTTAATGGCTCCCATAATATGCTGTATAATTTCTTGCATAAGTTGCTTCCCACAGCTAATCTGCTACTGCATAAAATGATACCAAAAAACCCTATTTATTTTAATGGTATTTAATGAATGATATTTAGTTGTGCCCTGAATTTCTTGGAAAATCTCTCACTCTACTATCCAGCAAAGGGACTGCCTTTATGGATATACATCTTATATAGTAAAAGAGGAGGGTGGTTTTAAAAAATTTATGGGATTTTTGCTGCCTATGTGTTTTTTTTTCTGTTAGTGCTCCTGCTGCCATGTGTGATGCTCAGGAAGTTGCTAGGCGCAAGGGAATATCACATATCACTCATTTGTGCTAGGGGGCCAATTAAAGAGGAAACGCTCATCATTTATATGCCAAAATAAGACAAAAAGCTTCTAACCTCAGGAAAGACAGCTACAGCCACTACTCAGTAGTAGTTGCTTTATTCTAACAACTGGAACTTAGGTGCTTCTCATCCTGAAAGATGTGAAGCAAGCTCAGCGATCACAGATAAAACATAAGGCCTCCAAGAAGCAGCCACTTCTGGAGTCGTTTCCTTAGTTAGAACACACATTGCAATCAGCCATCACACGGAGAAAGAGCTAGGAAATACTGAAAAGAACCAAATTTATATGGTAAGTTCCACAAGACTTTGAATGCCATCTTGAAATAAATTATTGCACACTTAAATTATTGTTATACCTGCAGGCTCCAGTCAAATGAAGGCCCGTTTCTGTCAGGTTTTACCATTCAAGAAATCCGTATTCTGCTTGTGAATACCATACATAATCCAGACTCATTTGGCTTCAGGGTATTTGGCATCAAAGTGCTGTGTTTCATGTTAGGGGTCTGCTCCCCCTTGAGTTGGAGGCAGTAAACGGATGCCCGAGGACTTCATGAGAAAATAAACCAGAGCCAAGAAACATATTCAATGACTCTTATCCAATCTCTGATTTATTGATCTGGCACATTGGAAGATGCAGGGATCCTACTGTGACCAGTGAAAGTAATGTGCATTGTAACTTCATAATCTCCCTCCAAAGTGCGTTTGCTATGCAGCTAAATTAGCTATGAACACATACACAGCACAGGCTGCCTTTCTTCTGAATACGACATTCTTAGGGCATTCTTTATTGAACAGTTATTGTACATGTAGAAAGTGTGATGGACAACATACCCTAATGTAGCCTACTCGAAGTTAGTGTTCACAGAATTGCAACATTATTCAGTTGGTTCTAATTTTCTCCCACATACAACCTTTGGTTCCCAGCCATTCCAGCTATAGAACCATTCACTAAAAAAAAGAAAAAAAAATAGAAATTTCTTTTTACCTTTTCCTCATAGCAACATCAAATGAATCCTAAGTAGAAACTAAAAAAGGTCTGAAAATATCAGCTTTATAAGTAATTATCTCAGAGACTTGCAAATATGCAAGCCAGGATCCTTACTGCCCTGTGGAGCTCAGCTGCAGAAGAAGGGAGCATGTAAGGTACTTCACTCTCACAGCAGCCTGTCTTATTTATACACTAAAGATATGCTGTGGAGTTTTAAGACATACCTTTGAGGCATCCGCATGTTCCTAGGGATTAAGGAAACTGGATGCAGTAATAAATTCTCTGCTCTTTTACCTCCATCCAAGTCAACAGAATTTAGCCAGCAGAAGTTGCTGCTTGTAGTTTTTAAGGTCAGGGAGACCCCAGCGTGCCGGTCTCGTACACAACACACAGCAGAGTGTTTCCTGCAGAAGAAGTTTTGTTTTGCGCTAACAACCATGACTGTCAGCCTGAGTATCGTGTGCAGAAGGACATGTAGTCTTGATTACAATTCCCATGTGGTTTTGAATTTGCCATTTTCCTAAGTGAATTATTCTACTGATTAATAGGAGTGATTGTTAAAATGTTTCACTTTACTGCCAATCTTAATTTTAACAAAGATTTAATAATTGCAGACTCACCATCTCAGAAATGGTGCTGAAAGGGACCTAAGTATTGACTATGTACCGGTCACACTGCTTAAACCCCGAGTTAAAATAACAAGCGGTTATAGCATAAGCTTACATACAAAGACTTAATAGCTGGAGAATGTAACAACTTATACTTACAGAAGGGAAATCATAGCACTCACCAGTTTATTATATACAGTTGTTGTGTGGACTCTGCGGAAAATGAATTTACCTCATTAGGAACAAGGAGGCCATAAAAACTATGCGATGGAAAAAAGTGGGTTTGCTGCAAGTAGATCATAAAATAATGCTTGCTCTCATAAAGTGTAGTGATTACAGGTCTTGACACGATTATTGCTTATTACATTAAAAATGATCACATTTGCCCATTAAAGAAAGTATGTGTTATTATCATAAAAGCGGGATGTTATTACATCTAACCATCAGTATTATTTCGACACCCAGAACTCACTTGTAAGTTTTTTATAAAAGACGTGTTTTCAGTAAAATTTCTGACATTTTCATATTTCTCAAATTCTGTGTAAGACATGTTCAATATCCTGGCAACAACTTGTACGATTTCCTCCTGCTTCTGTAGAAGTATCATTTTAAATGGGCCTTCTAATTAGGTCAAACATGTTAAAAAAAATCCGGAAAGGCTGAAATCCTGCCTAAATGAGGACAGCTCCTCTTTGATGTGGTAATTAAGTTTTGGTAGAACTACAGCAATAATTCAAAAGCCTGAAGAGCAGAGACAGAAAATATTTAAATGGTCAAATATTTTATTAAAATACTGAGTAGAAAGGAAGAAGAGGGAGAGAATGTAGTGGTAGAAAGAAGAAAGAGGGAAGGTGAAAGACAAGACAGGAAGAGAGGACAAAATGATGTGAAGGAAAAGAGAAAGAAAACAATATACAGGAGGGAAAGACAAGGAGAAAAAACAAAGGTGTGAGAAAAGGAAAGAAGGGGAGATGAGGAGGTGAGATCTGGGTGACAAAACAGAAAGGAAAATCAGATGGAAGCATATGGCAAGAAAGAAAATGTGAAAAATGAAGTTTATTAAAAAAGTATGTGCGCCAGCCATAGCAGGGTTTGGCAGGTGAGGAAATTCAAAGCAACAGTAGCTCAGGTGACAATTATCTACTAAAGCAAGGCTCTCAGTATCTTCTATAGAAAAACTAGTAAATTGTCCAGATAACCATCTGCGTATCCTCACAGCTTGACTGCAGGAACTTTTACCACCCTTTCACTAATACAGCCTAACAGCATCTGCTTGAGGTAAGCATCGTTTCTTGTCATTTCTCCACTGAATAGCCAGTGATAAGGGAACACAGTGGATTTTTGCCGTTCACATAATGTTTTGCAATATGTTTTGCTATTGCCAAAATCAGAACTCTGATCCAATGACTCCCAGGCTTCCAGATCATGTTCACGGTCTGAAACAATCACTTGGAATCATCACAGGACAATAAGACGACTGCTAGCAGGCAATCTCATCAGCAAAACCATCTAATATATACAATTTAAAGATTTCTTTCTGTGGCACCAGCTACAGTAATTATCTAAGAATGGTGCTGTGTGAAGAACACATAGCAAATTAGCAGTATCAAAAGCTTAAAAAGATTGCCAGGCAACCATCCCTTTGCACTATTCAGAGACTGGTTTGTGCAAAGGCACTTTATTCTGACTTGGATGATTACAGCCTGTCTCCATCACCCATGCACATTAGGAACTGGAAGTGGGGTTACCACCTGCCTGCTCCATTAGCAGCAAGACAATTCCGGCTTTTCATTCTCTGTTTTGCATACTCTGTGCTTGTGTCCAAGAGTGGGAGAAGAAAAAATTCAATAGTGAAGCCTAATTGCTACTGCTTTATGATTTGAGCTCAAAAAAATGTTGTATGGAAAGCAGAAGAATGCCTAGTATCACTGGGACAAGGATATTAGAGAGATAAACATTTGAAACCAGGCTGTGTGTACATCCTTCTTCCATCTCCTGGTTAGCTATTCTGAAAGATGACAGAGATGAGAAAAAAAAAGAGCATCTCTCCGTACCAGAAATTACAGCATTAGTTGAAATAGCTTCCTGTTACCACTTTTGTTACCATTTTTGTGATGCTTTTGGATTTCACTGAGTCTCATCATGTTGAGGACCTTTGAAATTTGGCCTGTGTCCTGGTTTGAGGACAGCCTGCAATTTCGAACAAACTTGGACTTCAAACAGGTGCAACCATAGCTTATTATGATGACACTTCTGGTTTGTGTCTCCTGAAGCTACTGGGAAAAACAAGTGGTCAGCATGGACAAGACAAACCACGTCTGGGCAGTATAAAGATCTACTCTCTTGGGAGCATGAGATTCATAACCATTTCTATCTAAAAGAGCTGGTGAATAATCATCAAGACTGGCAAAAATATTTCATGGCCTTCAGGGAACTCTGACATCCAGGGCAGATAGTGAGTAAATTTAAGACCCCAGTTCTGGTCTGGGGTCAGGATCAAAACCCGGTGTTTTGATGTGTGAGAAGAAATCAGAAAATCACTTGACATTAAAGTGACTTGTAGAATAGTTATTTCTCCAGGTAATCTGGTGGGGCAGAATACAATGGACAATTGTTCAGGCAGGTCATTTACATGGCCTACGGAGGAGAAGGGAAACTCATTTGGTTCCAGAATGAGTTAGGCTGATGCTAGTGGTCAGTAGTAATTAAATGTGTGATTCATACAGGATTACAACCCAAAACCACAGAAATCTTGTAGATCACTATCACATGCTTTTAGGTCTTCCTACTTGGACTGCAAGTCTCCTGGTGAAAAAAAAAATATCTTTTGGGGTTTTGGGGCCCACAGTGAAATCCTAATCACTGTCTAATCCCTTTAATATTCCTCCAAGACATATTATGAATTAAAGAAAATTGAATAGGGAAATTGTGAGATGTAGTTGAAAATATTTTTTAGAAAAACTGGGCAAACATCAAAAATAAAAACATATATCTAAAAATCCTTGGGAGTGTCCCACATTAAGGATGGCATACAAATCACGGTTAGAATTCAGTGTCATAAATATTTAAAGCTCGCATAATGCCTATTGAAGTCAGCATGCATTTATCTCCTCTCTCTTAAAAGGTTGGGCCCAAACAGGCTCCTTGTCAACGTGTTTGTTTCAATTTCACCCTAGAATTAGGTTTCCTTTACAAAGAATACAAATTTATTCCATGCTCACCATAAAATAACAAAAGCGAATGTTCACTCAAATTAAAGAATAACCCCCCAAGAATTCACATTTTTCATAATGTCTCAGTTTTTAATGTTTTCTTCCACCTTCCCCAGTAGCAGGTAGAAATTGGACCACTGCACATACAGCACTAGCTAACTGGACAGTAGGGAAATGTAACATTGAAAAATTCTCAAGGCTAAGGAGGCTTCTTATTTTCTCATACAAACGTTATATAAGTGAAATAAAAATTATTACATACTGAAAGGAAAAGAAGCATCCATAATCACACTAGGGAGAAGACATCATTAGGACAATCTCAAACCCCAAAGCACAGTCCAGCTAGACACTTCACCTGCACAGGCTGCTGCAGAGCTGTTGGTGTCATGGGTTTTGCCCCTAACAGTGAGCTCTGGACATTTTCAGGGGTGAAGATGAGATAACCTGAGCCGTTGAGCCTTTTTTTAAAATTTGTTTATTTAGAGAGATGCTGTGTAGTAATTAAAAAAAACTGTCTACCTAAGGTAGGCCAACTGGGCTGCCAGCAAAAGTATTCCACCCATATGCTCCTCTACCTGACCAGGAAAACTATTTCACAAATATACACTGAGGATTATTGAGCCTTCATAATAAGATACAATTAAAAACTTTAAAAATTGGGCTTCTGTGGTATATTCATATTGTTCTTCCATTGTTTTGTTCCAAATACTTGTGTTTTTTAATATTTTTCAGTACCATATATATTTCTTTTTCACTTACTGGTTTCAATCAGAATACTTTTTCAGCTGTTGAATTAAAAAAGAAATACAGTTCCTAACAAGAAGGAACAAGAATCACCATGGTAGTAAATTCACAGGACCAAATTCAATATACAATTAGTAAATCAATACTAATAAAGCTAGAAATGGAAAAAAAAAATCATTGTTCACAGTCACACTGTATCTCCTAGTAGAACAATATTTGCTATACCAAAATAAAAGAAAGCAAAGGAAAAACTTACACAACAAATAACATGCAATAATTATTAACTGTTCCATTACTGATTACAAGAAAAGAAGCTTGTAGATGGAGACTGAGCAGCGGTAAAGAATCACAGAATCGTAGAATAGTTTGGATTAGAAGGAACTTTTAAAGGTCATCTTGTCCAACCCCCTGCAGTAAGCAGGGACATCTTCCACTAGATCAGGTTGCTCAGAGTCCCGTCCAACCTGGCCTTGAATGTTTCCAGGGATGAGGCATCTACCACCTCTCTGGGCAACCCGTGCCAGTGTTTCACCACCCTCATTGTAAAAGATTTCTTCCTTATATCTTGTCTAAAACTTCCCTCTTTCAGTTTAAAGCCATTACCCCTTTAGCAACAGGCCCTGCTAAAAAAGTCTGTCCCCATCTTTCCTATAGGTCACAATGAGGTCTCCCCAGAGCCTTCTCTTCTCCAGGCTGAACAATCCCAACTCTCCCAGCCTTTCTTCCCAGGAGAGGTGTTCCAGCCCTCTGATCATTTTTGTGGCCCTCCTCTGGACTCGCTCCAACAGGTCCATGCCTTTCCTGTGCTGAGGGCTCCAGAGCTGGATGCAGTACTCCAGCTGGGGTCTCACCAGGGAAGAGCAGAGGGGCAGAATCACCTCCCTCAGCCTGCTGCCCATGCTTCTTTTGATGCAGTCCAGGAAACAGTTGGCCTTCTACACTGTGAGCGCACATTGTCGGCTCATGTCCAGCTTTTCATCCACCAGTACCCCCAAGTCCTTGGCAGGGCTGCTCTCAATCCCTTCATCCCCCAGCCTGTATTGATACCGGGGGTTCCCCTGACCCAGGTGCAGGACCCTGCACTTGGCCTTGTTGAATCTCATGAAGCTCACATGAGCCCACTTCTCTGGCCTGTCCAGGTCCTTCTGGGTGGCATCCCTACCATCTAGAGTACTAACTGCACCACTCAGCTTGGTGTCATCTGCAAACTTGATCCCACTGCCCATGTTGAGAAGACACACAAGAGGATTCATACACGTATGAAGAAGCTCTCTAGGTATTCTGTATGGACCAAGAAAAATTGAATGCCATACAGTTTCTAAGCCATAATTGCTTCTTTGAGTGGCTAAACTCCAAATTTTAAAACCAGAGGGAACCAGCTAGTATATGCTGTGTCCTGACACCCAGTACATATAAATTGAAATGTCATTTTTTCACATAATTGTGCCTTTACGGATTTCTTAACTTTTGATAAGATACCATGAGATTAATCTATCATTTTCCTCACAGTGTACTTGCTGTAAAAATTACTGCATATGAAATTTCTATATAGTTCCAAGTATGGAAAGTTTTATGTTGAAATAGTTCAGAATAGGATGATACGCTTTTCCACCATTGCAAATCATTTCCCGCTTCCAAGACAATAACCCTGGCCATATATTAGCATCTCCTTCCATACCTTGGGCATTTGTCCCATAAATCTGGGCACAGAGATACAGACTATCACCCCAGTCCTAGCAAGAAATTTCTAGTTGACCCAGGAGAGAAAACAAGACAGACTCTTAAAGAATACCTTCATTTTCACTTTTACTTCATGTAAATAACAACCAAATGCACTTGTATATTTTGTAGAAGAACATCCATGAAGCACTAATTCAAAAATATTTGTTCCTCAAAGTATTATATGAGCTCATTGAGGACCCCATTCCTACATTCATCCAAATCAGTGCGAAGCTTGAAGTGATGGCTCTGGGAACAGACTGTCCATATGCGGCATCACGCAAATGTTGCTTTCAGCCAAGGGACTTTTGAAGTGATCTTGACGTGTACAACCTCCAAAGCAAACCAGACAGTCCTTCAGTCATGGCCTGAACTATCCTGAAGGATCCCACTACACATCCCTACACACCAGCTAAGAATTTTAATATTTAGGGCAGGTCCAAGATGACACTATAAGCATTTTAATTTTTTAATTTTTGAAGTAGCCTGAAATGTATTTACCCAAGTTAACAATTAATGAGATGACAGTGGTTCAGAGTGCCAGTAATCACTGAAGCTAAACACACTTTGTACACACTTTGCGTACAGGTCTCGGGCTTGTTTTTCTCAGTCTTGTCCTCGGTTCGCTGACTACAATGCAAAAGGAATTTTATAGACATATAGTCTTCAAGTCAATCTTTAGTAAGCCTTCTGGGTACTTTTTTTTAAGATTTTACTTTGAAAAAATCACAGAAAACGATAAGTTATCTTCAAAATGTTGAACTTCAGCTCATCCTCAGGAAATTAAGCCATAACTCTATGGCACATTACTGCAAAGAGTATGTAATGTACTTCTGCCATGTCCATTTTGTGCTTTGTTGTTGCATTTGTTATTGTATGGTATTTCTTTTTCTTCTTAAGTACAGATGCTTTTTAAAGCTCACAGACTTTAATGACATTTCCATAATAGACAAAACCTGTGAATTGTGATAGGAGTTTTATAAGAGCAGCTAAACAAAATGGTTCTAGCAAATAGCAAATAGTGTTTCCTAGTTCATCAAGTCTAAAACTGGGAAAATGAAGTCTCAAAAACAGCAGAAAGAGAAATATCGTTCTTTTATATCCTGCAGTTTAAAATGAAAAGAAAATGTCAGGCATACTTCATACACGCAAATTAAACCTCCACATTTGTTTTAAACCAAGTGCACCAAATATAAAACACCAGCATGTTCCATTTTTCCTATGGTCTTCAATAAATCTGAATCTTTCTTTTATTACTTGGCTATAGATATTTATGAGCTACGTATTTATGAAAATTAACTGCCTTGCATTACCCACTGCTTCTCTATGGATCACTGTGGAAAAATACAACCAAACAACAAAACCAGTTACTAACCTCTGATGCCTTACAAGTGAAGGATTTCAAAGACCTTCTTAAAACTTTGGAAATATTATTCATATTTCTTCAATGTGAAAATACAGTTATAGAAAGGTTAAAAGGCTGGTTCATATTTACACTACAAGTTAAAAGCAGAACTGGAAAGAAAGCCAAGCGTAGTATGGGTCCAAACCTTATGCTATGTCCCTTAAAAATAACCCTTCTCACCTTCACTGGTCTCTTTAACGTCCCATACCCCTACATAGCTTGAATTAAATGGGAATATTCCCCATAATTATGAGCTACCAGATGCTTTAGATCAGAGCTTTGACATTTGTGCCAGGACCTACCTTCCAGTGGGATTTATCCAGCTCACCCAAATGGAGCTTTTGGATTCGGAGAAACCTATCCTTTCGACACAATAGGGAAGTTACCCATTTTGCAGAGGGAATTATTTAGGATCAAGTACCGATATGCAATGGGAAATTGAACTCCAGTCATTTTTAAAATAATGGACATAATGACTTAATAATGGCTGGGCTGAAAGCTGCTGCAATATATACGGTGTTGCTTGGAGAGGGCAGGAGGCAGAAAAGTCAGGTGGGCAGCTCAGGGCAGAGGTGTCAAGAGAGTGTGGGCACTAATCCCATGTCTGCCCCTAGAAAACTCTGTCACTTCATTCCTCTGCATTTCAATCTCTATAAAAGAGAAACAGAGGAGATGACAGAAAAAATCATTTGTAAAGTGCTCCAAGGTCTGCTGATAAAAAGCCTCCTGTGAGAGCTGGGTGTTACAAATATCCGTACCTGCATGAGACAGGAAGAATTAAATCAGATTCGTCCCTGAGGTCACACAGCACCAACCCCTGAACTTTACTGAAGATGTGTATCATGCCTAAATCCTACCATTTGATAGAATATTGGCAGATATCCAATGCAAAAAAAAAAAAAAGCTTTCCAGTTTTGCAGATTCTCTAAGAATACTGCCCAGAGGATGCAGCTTTCCCATATCAGTCTCAATAACGCCCCATGCAAAACAAAAAACACCTCCTCATTCTTCCATTCCCTGTCTTATGTTCATTTATTGCATTAGCGGTCTTCATCACAGTGTTGTACCTTAATAGCTGTTCGATGATTTCCACAATGTTTTCACAGCTCCTACTTTTTTAGAGAGGTAATGGTCTGAATTTCTTATTTCTAATTATAAAGCTTTGAATTTCCTAGAAGAAAACGGATTTTTTGAGTGACCCTTTTCTGTATTCACCAAGTACTTCACATTGCTGAATGTGGCTGACCTGCTTTCATCAGTAGTACTTTACAAATCATCTAAATTTTATTTGTCGTTTACTTCTGGAACGCTGATAAAATTTTTGGCTAGATACATGGCTAGTATTGATTCTTGAGGAACTTCATTAGAAAAAACATCATTTGATGGATGAAAACTGCTCTTTCTGGTATCTTTTCAAATATTGCAAAATATTCATCTGAAGTACGCAAATTAGAGAGAAAACCAGCATTGGGACATCTAGGGCATGGCTTCAGCCTTGATTACTTCTCAGGTGACAGACCTCTGTGTGAGATCAAAGGTCCCATTGTGAAAATATTTCCTGAACCAAATTTTATGGTGAAGATCATTTCAGTTATGTCCAGTTGAGAACTGATGCCTATCACTTGCTCTTCTCCTAAGGAATGGAGGAAGAAAATGGGGAAAATCTGCTTTAAAACAGCTTTTCAAGTAAGTCTTTGGGCTGCCAGGATGAGGACCTACATTCCAGATGAATGAGGACACCTGATCATCTTAATGACTTTTCAGAGCAGGTCAGCTCCTATTTGAGCATCTGAAACAGTTGGGTTTTCAACAGCATTTGAACCCAACAGTTCCTGGAACCGCGTTGAAAGTTTCAGAGCTCAGCCCTTAAAATTTCACTCCAAATTGAATCCAAACTTTTTATGTGCTTAAACAAAATAAAATAAGGAAAAAAATAGGCCAGTGAGTTTTTAACAACTAAAAAAAAGTTTTTATTTCCATGTCCAGATGTATTGCTGAGTTCTTTTGAAAAACCCATGGATAGTTTTCCAGAGACATGTTGCTATGCTAAATTTCCCGACAGCTATGTGCTGAGATCCTCTCTCTTGTTCCTGCCTTTCCTTTTATGGGGACAAAAAACAGGTCTCTGCTCTTCTCAGACTTTCTCAGTTCTCCTGAAACTTTCAGAAACATGGTATCTTTGAGGTATTGTAGGCAGGCATACCGAAGGAAGGCTGGTATAATGTCATAAGCTCCACTTCTCTAAGAAAATCCAAGAGTAAAGAATAAACAAAACCTGGAAAAGATTAGATAATGGAGCCAAACTGTGAGGATTCTCTTAAAACATTATCCTCATTGCTCTGCTCAGATTTGGCATCTCTTCCTCTCTCTCCATGTATTTCATGCTAGTAAAAAGAACATTCTTTGGGGCAAGAATGTATCTGCTTTGGTGCTTTACCAAGCCCAGTGGGGAGGGGACTTTGACAGCTGAGTAATTTTTTTAAAAAGGAATTACTTGCATCATCCACTGCAGAAGATTATATGTCCCAGTGCACTAGCCCTTAGCAATATGTATGAAAATCTTGGAAGTCTGAGCCCACAGCTGAAGAACTTAAATTCTTGGGAGATATATTTTCAATTAAAGTTTTTTATGTTAATACTTCAAATGTTTCAACAATACTTTGCTGAGGCATGCAGGATATCTCAGCTATAAAGAAAAGAGAGAGAAATAATTAATGTGCCCAGTTTGATCTTCTAGTTTCCCCAAACTTATTTTCTTTGTTGCTTCCAGAAAATTTAACTATCAAACAAATTAACAAGTCAGTAGCTGCTCTGAAGTTTCCTTAGTTGCAAGAATAATTGTGTGAAGCAAAATAATTCCACTTTGCACCATTAACACAGGCCAGTACAAACAAAACAGCCAACTGATAGCAAGCTTTTCTTTCCCAGAGTAGTCTTTGCCATGTTTCAGTGCATCTTCGTGAAGGAATAATTACTGTAAATAATTGGTAAATATTTGTGGTGGAGCAATGCCGCTGCATCCCAGCTGAGATTGTAAGCCCTTTATGAGAGTCCATGTACACATAAATAACAAAAAATTGTCCTAGCTCTGAACGCTTTCAATTTAAATTGGCAAAATAGACTAATGCCAGAAGAAAAGCAGTGCTGTATTTCCTATTTTTCATCTGGGCTACTAAAGCCCAGAAAATGTATAGAAATTAATTACCAATGGTAAATTGCAATTATCTGTGGTTTTACATGGAGTCCCTGTTAAAAGAGTAGAAAATTCAAAGCTGCCACACCAGAGGACACCGCCTTTGCCACGAGCCCATCCTTTCTCAGCAATTTTGGAAGCTTACAGTTTCTTTGTTGACCTACGGAGAGCGGCATGAGGTTGACCACACACTTTACCATGGTGCAGCTTGAGGTGTTTAGAGGGCTTTTCAAAGAACACGGGTGTCTCCAAACCACTCCAGCCCTGCTTCAGACAGCAGAGGAGACTCTTGGGCTGTGCATGATCGAACTGGGAGACAGCATATTCTCACCCAGCAGGGAGAAAAAAGGTCTTACTGACTTTCCATATTCCCCCAGTATTTCAGTCCTGGTTTCAAGCTAGGGCTGAAATCAGTAATGCCAAGGACATGAATGCCAAGGCTGTTCTTGGTGTATGCTGCTGAGCTTAACCTCCAAGGAGATGGGCAAGAAATCCTTCAGGGCGTACTACTGCACTGAGACTTCCAGCCACACCTGGGGCAAAATTCTGGGAAAGCATTTGAACATTTAAGGCGATCTCTACCCTCAACCCAATCTTAAGGAAGTTATCAGTAAATAATCTGAATATGAAGGTAGGCATGGGAAATCAGTGAATATCTGCCCTTCCTGAACTCTTCATGAAACCCAATGGAGAACAGTCCCTTTCCTTAAAAGAGAAATGTGGATGCTTGCTGTGGAGGGCATGGTTTGACTACCAACATTGCATTGCTTATAAAGCAAGCAGCATGCTGAAATCTTGGGGTTTTGCACTACTTTTTTCTGTTTTTTAACAGAAAATATATAATGTCTTCTACTAGTGAAGAAATATAAAAATACCACATTTTACATTAAGTGTTTCCTTTTGGACCACAAATGAAAGTATACTTTTGAGCTTTGCAAATTCAGTTACTTATTCTTAAAATCATAAACATGCACTTGCAAAAAAAAAAAAAAGTGAATATACGTTAAAAAATCTGGAAGGCCAAAGGTTCTTAATACACAATAGGCTTTTTTACCTACTACCCTCTAGGAATAAACAGCCTACACATGTCATTGCCCTAGACATCATGACCTAAGAACAGACTAGTTCCATCTGAAATTGAGGCCAAGGGAGAGAACCGTGAACCCCCCAATTCCTGCTTCCACAGCACAATAATGGGAATTCACAGTGCCCAGTGCAGCACAGCAACTAGTTTCTGACCACGTGTGGGAGACATAACTTGCTGAAGAGACTTCCTTCCCCACCACTTTCCCTCCCCTTTTTCATATCTTATTTGTACCCTCTCAGAAGTAGAACAACTAAATATTCATACAATAAGGTGAAAAATTAGCGTTCAAAGGTGACAGAGAGCAAATCATTCCTATAAACAAAGTCACGCAGTTAGGAGAGGAATCTACCTTGTTCCTTGACATCAGATCAACATTTTGTCAAACCTTTCAGACCCAGCAACTGAGGGCTCCTGTGTCCAATACTGGAGGAACAAATTACTGCCAGACCTTGACAGTTATCTTGAAACATGAGCTACACTTGCAGAGTTAAACTGCCTTCTCCAGTTCTATGTTTGGGCTGATTCAGGTTTTCCACTGGTTCATATAATACATGAATTCCACTCCCCATTCATTTTCCTTGGGTTGATGTGGAGGTACAGCGATGGGCACTTAGCTGTACCAATATTAGCAAGCGCCAGGTAGGCATCAAGGAGGGTGTCCATGGAGGCTTATTAGTGCTCAGGGCTTTTAGATTAAAAATCTCGTATTACTCCAGCTCTGGATCTTTGCTAGGCAGCATTTGTCAGCTATTTTGTGACACAGACAAATAGACCCTGTGACGAAACCCAAGCAAGTTTTAAATTCAGCCCTCAAGAGACCCCAGTTACCCCAGTAGCACTTCACCACCACTCCCTGTCACTGACCTATTTCAGATTTCTTCGTTTTGCCCTGATCCATATTTCTTTCCTTTATGTATCTGTCTTCAATTACAGTGGTCTGTGGGATATGTCTGCAGACAGTTTAAGTTTATTGGAGCTCTGAGTGCCAAGCAAGTACAGCTCAGCTTGGAAAGGCTGTCAAAATTACTGGCTCCACTTACATAGATGTCTGAGTTTCTTCTGAAACAAATTCCCAGGATTCAAATTTATGGACTAAGACATCCAAAATTAATGATGATTTCTCTTAAAATACCAAACTGAGGAGCTCTGGACCTGATTTCTCAGCAGTCAGACATCTATGAACTGGGAACGCACAGACACCTGGGGGCAATAAATGCACCAGCTATCCCAAGCTAAGTTACCATCAGCAAGACTGATTTTATCCCTCTTCTTGTCACTGAAATGCTCTCTTTGACAATACAATATGTACCAGTTAACTCCACAAAGCACAGACAGAGATTAAAGAGATTAATGTTGCTTGTTACTGATGTAGTTTCATTTCACCCAGACACTCACAAGACCGACAGTGGAACAAGACTCAGTGGTGCATGGTTTCCTCTTCACCCCAAGGAGATACCGCCATGAGAATACAATATCCTGCAGCAGGAGGTTTTCCTAACCTCGGACTCACAACCAAGCAATCACAACAATCGGCGCAGATTAACTGGCTTTCATATAAACCTCATGGAGGGCCACACTGGCAGGACCCATCTTGCCCCTCAGACCCACCAGGATTAATGAAGAGGCAAAAGTAGCACCACAGTGCTGCTGTGCTCAAGACTCTTCTTTGGAGAAAGACAGTGCTGGAGGGAGAGGCATTACGGGCAGCGCTGCTCCCTCCCAGACAGAAGCACTGGCTTTCCTCATGAGCAGGTTTGGTGGGTAGGGAAGGACACAGAGCATGTCCATTTCTCAGCGTTATTCCCCCACCACGTTCCTTATTAAAGGCAAGGTGTGGAGACAGAGCCCTCCCAGCCTTTGAGACCTTCCCACCCTTGGCAGCTTGCTGGGCAAAACCTAGGAAGCTCGAGGCTGCAGCAAAAGTAGTTCTGGGTTTGACACAAACAGCAAGTCCCACTAAGGATTAGAGCGCACATGGTTGTCAATAGCTGTCTACACATACACAAGAGACAGGACGTCATCCCTTCTGAATGGTTATATCAAAAAGTTTTTTTACAGTTGTGTATGGATTAAAAAAATTACCTGCTGATCCAAGAATATCTTTTTGAATTTGAATAATTTTGTCTAATCCTAATTGCAACTTTACAAAATTTTATCAGCTACAACCAACATCCTTGCTTGAACAGACCTTTGAATTCTTGGATGTTTAAATTAATTGCTTCTGTCTCATCCAATTAATCTCCATTAACTATTTGTTCTTCTTAGAAATTAAATGAAAATGTATGTCCTAGCAACTAAAACAGTAAGGTGATACATCTTAGAGGCAATTTAGCATTCATAAAAATTTTAGCACAGGACCAAGAGCTTTGGGACTTCAGTCTGACTCTTTTCATCAGCTTGTTCCTCCAGACCAAAGAATAACCACAAGCAAATGCTGTGACACTAAAGATGTGAAAGGGGTCTGAGCTCACAAAAATAAGACAAGAAAGTTAGATTGAAACAGACACACTTTCCTCAAAATCCTTATGTGTCATGCTCAGTGACATATTTCACAGAAAACCTTTTGCAAATTAGCAATCCCAGAGGGAGCTGCTTTCACACCTTGACAAGAAGCGCCCACAGGGCAGCACGCAGCAGTTGGTGGCTGACCAACACATCCAGTTGATAAATAGGTGACAGCTAAAACAGTTTAAACATCAGAACCACTACTGCCTTATTCATCAAGTAACGGTCCATTGCAGATCCACCCAATTTCATCCTTCTCCTCCCATGCTTGAAATTGTCCAGACAGAAGGAAAGCTTTGGTCCAGGGTGAATTTGGACAGAGGCACCAGTCCAGCCTTGAAGCACAGGGAGAGGGATTCATGCAGCTCTTTCTGCTGCTGAATAAAATAGACCATCTCTTTCTTTTCTGTTGTTACCTCTTAAATGTTTTTCAATGCTCTCCAGTACAAAACCCCAGGAGAAGTGATAAAACTCCACTGACTAATTCTTTTTAATATATGCTAGACACTTGCACCCCCGGCCAGAAAGCTGTTTGCAGGAGGAACATTATATTAAAACTTGCATGGTAGTCCAAAAAGAAATAAAAACCATTATGCAAAGTTTCCCTTGTGGAGAGCCTTCTAGAAACACCTTCTCCCACCAAGTCCAGGAAATAGCTTGGCAGGTGGCTTGTCTTTCAGGATAGCTGTTGTTGCGCCTGGCCCAATCAGCTGATCAAAGCGCTGCTCCCTCTTGGAAGACGGATGGTGACAGCCCTTTTCAGTGTGTAACACCAAGAAAATGCAGAGGAGTTTGTAACCAATGTTAATTACACTGGTGATTAAAGCAAATCTGCAAATTATTCCAAGTAACCAGGTGTGCTCCCAACACCGTGACTGCATCCATTCCAGCAAATTAAATGTGCGCTGGGCTTTTCCTTGGCCGTGGGGGGCTGTGGGGGTGTGTGGCAGCCCACAGCCACCCTACAACTCCCTTGGCCTCCACAATGAGGTGATCTCAGACAAGCAGCCTCTTGGAAATAATTCCCAGCCCACAATAAGTCTAGACCTGTCTAAGAGAGTGCAAGTTGACCCCGGCCAAAATAGTGGTAAGGACTGCGCCCAGCACGATGGGTGATTACAGGTGCTGGGGCCTGTGGTGTGATTCTGAATTAATATGTAGATAATGTAGACACCAAGCCTCAGGGACCAGGATTGTACCCAGAATTTTCTTCTCACGTTCCAAGTGAGGTATTAGTGGGTTGTGACCTGGCAGCATCATCCATCAGTCAGACGTTACTGAACTGGACTAGAGCTGACATGGCTACTTCTGCGTTCTCGTTCCTTTTCCAGAACAAATCCTACTATTTTAAAATGGCTGCGTACTGTCAATGTCATCCAACACAATCCAACCCAATCCCATCCAATGCAATCCAATCCCATCCAATGCAATCCAATCCCATCCAATGCAATCCAATCCCATCCAATCCCATCTAATCCTTTCTGAACTATTACAGGTGTAAAGAGTAAATTCTGGATTCCCCCTTTCCTCCCCGAGATGTATATTCTGAACTCTGGAGATAAATCTAGAAGTGAATCCATGATGGAACAATTTAGATGCATAAAAATTGCATCAGTTTACAGCATACAAATGACACCAGTTTATAGTTCCTTGAAGGTGTTCAATCAGTGGGCTATATTGAGAAGGGGTAAGTATGCAATATAGGGCTTTCGTAAATGGAGACCAACAGAGTCTGTCTAAGGGGCTATTTTTAAAAATGTGCTTTAAAATGAGGCAGGATTTCACCTCTCATCTTTTGAAAAGAAGAGGTGGGGAAAGCAGGAAGGAGAGGTTATGGCAAGTTGAGCATCACTGCACTATATCTCCCCTCTGATCTATGGGGAAAGACAGGTACTCTCAGATTTACAGCACTCTGTATAGCAAGGCTTACAGACCCAATACATTTATTTTCTGATTTTTTTCAGAGAGGTATGGTGCCATGAACATGACTTTGTAAAAGACGTGAGACACAACAAGCAATTCTGTATTGACAGGTTTTTTTCAGGGAGGGGATGCATAAAAAAAGATACCTCCCCACAAGAAGCTATTCGCTTGTGCTGCACTAGGGAAGCCAAACCCTAATGACCTCTCCCAAAACATTGCTGGGGGGGGGTGAGAGAGGACCGGGAGGCAGTGACTGCTGTGGGAGCCTGTGGAAAGTGCTGCCGCACCATGCTGTTTGACGCACTCACAACACTGTTCCCCTGCAAGGTATGACATCAACCATCTTGTAATTATTAACCTTTTCAGACCAGGGTCAGTGAGGCTGCGGGGTGGGTTTGCACTCCCTGCCTGGTCCTTGCCCCCCCCACAACACAAGTTACGATTAGGGCAGTTGCCACCATCCCTCGCCTTCACAGCCTGCGGCAGGGGGCCCAGTCGCAGGGAGGTGCGGGGGACGCAGCGGAGGCATGGCAGGCTCACCTCACCTGGGTCAGCTTCACACAGCGGCACACGTGAGTATGCAAGATAAGTAGTATAGACCACAGCACTGAAACCACCTTGGCAGCAACTAACACAAATATATTGCTTATCACCCATACAGATGGCACCATTTGAGGGCAATGCCGATGTTTGCACATTTGAAAGTAATGTGAAATTGCTCTGGTTTCAAGTGGATTTTTCTTTCTTCTTTTAGGACAGTTGATTCTACTTTTTAAGCAGGCAGGAGCTGCCTAATTTGTTTCTGATTTAGGTGACATTTTTACTCCAATAATGCTCAGAAAGCCTGACCAGAACCAGGACTGCACTGTACTGGAACGGTGCAAGCAAAGGCTGGGAGGGTGCCAGCCTAGTTAATGGTTACTCCTGCCCTTCAAAACTTTTACTTGTCTTTTATTTTTACTGGAAGGCAGCAATACTATTTTTAGCCACATCCCTATTCTAGGCACAGTTCATCAGCATGCCACCCGGAATTAATATTTACCTTATTCTTAGCCTCGGTTAAGATAAGCAAGTGTCTTCTGGCCAAGTGACCCAAACGGACCCCAAACATAAAACATTCACTTTTGTTTCTTGACTTTTCCCTGCCAAACAAGACAGAAAGCCAAGGGGCTTCCTGTAAAACCTACGAGCTCTCTGGCTACAAAGAGCAGGTGGGCATCCCCATGCAGATACTCCTCCATTAGAAAGCAACAGCACTTCTATGGTCCCAATGCTTGGGACAGCACAGAGGAAGGCAGAGACTCATAACCGGAAATTTCTGAGCAAGGTAGAGCTATGTTAGCTTTCCTACCAAATCCCCTGTATTACAGGGTCTCCATCAAAGGCAATGGTTGGCTGTACATTGGAGTCACTCCTGTGAGTCATAAGATGTTCCCGCAGATGGTGTAGAGGGCACCTGATGGCTGAGTAGCACCTGAATTAAGCATTTGCTCCAAAGAGTGCACGGCCTGTTGCTTATATAAAGAGGAAAATGCTCATCCCAGAAGAATATCTTGCAGCTTTTGAAAATGGGGTGGCTTGGAAGAAGGACCAAGTGGATCGCAGGAGTAGCATGTCTGGCTACCTGCATCATCTACTGACTGGGGTCACTAATTCCTTTTCAATCTGGGTCATACGAAAGCACAGCTATTTTTACCTAATAAACCATGACCCAAGCTAACAATATCTTTGTTGTTTGATAAGTGAATTGACATAGTGAATGACTGTCACTGGTTAGCATCGATGTGTAAGTGATGAGAGCTAGAAGGGCACAAAACCTGACATGATAAAAATGACAGTATTTTTAATTTCATATAGCTGTAATTCACACTTGAAGCAACTGAGAGTGTTGCCTTCTGGGAGATATGAGATGAGAACAATGATGACAAACTGAAGAGAGTCTAAATAACAACCACAAAAAGTGAAAATAAAAGCATTAAATAGAGTTTCACAGTTAATTACTCATGGTCAGGGCAAAAAATACTTGCATTTGTAAGAAACTGGTAAACACTTAAAAAAGGATTCATAGTGTTGTCAGATCACATCTTGTTGCTTAGTGACAATGTGACATGACCTGTGAATCACTAAGCAACATACTGCCATTCATCAAAATAAATGTCCCCCATTTTCACTTCCTTATACACAACTGTACATGTACATACATAAACATGACACAAACATTTTTGTATCGCAGGAAAAATGGGAGGTCTTTTTCTTTTTTCCTGTTTTAAATGAGAAGGACAAATAATATTGACACCAAGGTTGGTAGCAAGGTCTACTGCGTAAAACCGTTCTGGTGAATCAGTACAAAGGCGTTAATGGCTACAGGGACAGAAAAAATATAGCAAGCTGACATTTAAGAGAGAACTGTCTTTGTAATTAAACTGCTGATGTGCAAACCTACAACAGAAAAAGTGATCACAGTAATCAGCCCTAAACAAAGACTGAGAATCAGAACAAACACGTCAATACCTACAGACAGGGAGTACATTAGAAATGATTGCCACTGCCAGTAATCAGTGCTCGGAAATGCTGAAGTTGTCAAAAGGGCTCTGCTTTTGGTGACTGCACTTGCTTATCTGTCTGTTCAGAGCACTCCTGTGTAACTCCTTTCCACAGTCCAGATGTAGGCAGCAGTCTGGCAGAACAGACTTTCAAAAAGATAAATTAGTACAGATGTCAGCTAAAATAGCTGAATACCAAAGGAGTCTCGAGTGTGTTTATAAGAGGGTTTGAGCTCTGCCCAAAGTCTTTGTGTCTCTGGGGAGACTGGACAGAATATCTGCATTGCTGGAAAGTACCCGCTGTGCACAGCAGCCTGTGTCCAAAGGGCATGGAGTTATTTATCCTACTTGCTTGAATCATGGTATTAAGGATGATATACGAATTCAAGGTCGAAGTGGTTTGCCCCTTGCCACTGCTACTAGACCTTTTCTTTTGCTCCTTTGCTAAAAAACCTCTTCATTGCCAGTGTGCAAGATGAGATCTCTTCATGCTTTTATCCATTTTAACTCTTACTATGTCTAAACCTCTTCTTAACTTTTAACATCTGTCCACTAAAGAGAGCCCTGGGAAAACACGCAAGAAATAATATAGGCCTTAGACTCTGTTTTCAAAAGCAGAAGCATAGTACATCTCCCTCACCCATCCTGGAAATGTGAAGAGCTGATTTCAGAGATGTGTGGGTAAAAACAGCTGTACTTACCCTGTGCAACTCCTGCCAGAGCTGTCTCTTGGAGAAGACACCTGCTGACCTTAGTTAGAATAAGGGATTCGAGGAATACCCACAAAATCATCTTCTAAAAATTTACCCTAGGGGCCCTGGTTTTCACTTTGTCAGAAGCATAAGGGAATGGGGATGATTTGAGTTTAGAATTTTTCCCTCTGACCCCAGAAAGGGCTTTTGAACACTCCACCTCAAAAATAAGAGGGGAAAGGGACAGAAGTGATCATCCTGTAGCACACTGTAGAGAGGTTGGTGCTGGTCTCTTCTCACAGGTAATTAATGACAGAACAAGAGGGAATGGCTTCAAGCTCCAACAGGGTAGGTTTAGACTGAACATTAGGAAAGAATTTTTCACAGAAAGGGTGGTTGGGCATTGGAATAGACTGCCCAGGGAGGTGGTTGAGTCACCATCCCTGGATGTGTTTAAGAGACGTTTAGATGTGGTGTTGGGGGATATGGTGTAGGGGAGAACTTTGTAGAGAAGGGAAGATGGTTGGACTCGATGATCCCAAGGGTCTCTTCCAACCTAGACAATTCTATGATTCTATGATTCTATGATTCTATCCTTTTCAACCAGTTCCAACACTACGTCATGTAGGTTGTGTCTTCACCAGCTTCACACCTGGCCCACTGGAACTTCATCATTAAAAGCACCTTCTGGAATCAAAGATCACACCCAGAGACTGTATCAAAGTCTTCAGGGGAAAAAAAAAAACAAAACCAAACTAAAGACCAAAACGTTCCAGTCTTTGCTAATAAACAAACAAGAAAGCCTGAAAGAGCTCTGAACTACAGTCTGTAGCCACATACACTCTCCCCAGACAACCGGTTGGGCAAAGAAAGCTGACATCACAAAAAAATCCCAAAAGAAATTATGTGAGTTATTAAAGAGGGATGTGAAGGTAAAGCAAAGCCTGCCAACCCACCTAGAAACTAAAATCCCCAATAAATTTAACCAGTTTTTCCTTCAATTTGAGATACTCAAAGAGGAGATAAAAATATTCCAAAGAAGTATGGTTTCTGGTAACATAGCCTTTTCATTTAGTTCGAAGTACTTAATGATAGTTTGGATGTAGTGTCATTTTTCTTCTTGTTGCAGCTGAGTGTTTAGTCCCTAAAAGATAAGCCTCACTCATATCTATAGCACAGAACAGAGTGATCAGAGAGTCACCCAGAAAAAGATAGTGAGAATGAGGAGAGAGAAAAAAAAGTCTTTTGAAGCTATCACTACATTAATAAATGAACCTCACCACTAAGAAAAAGGGATAAAACCTTGAGCTGTTCCCAAAGGACAAAGCCACATGCAGGCTTCACGTTCTTCGAACATCAGAGGTGGTGGTTATGGCCCAAGGTCCACCATGGATCCATCCCTGCCAGATTTCTACCTGCTCTGCATTTACTTTTTGCCATCTCCTTTGCTGTTTGGCAAGGCACATCTCTAAGACCTTTTTAAGATCAACTGGAACCACATATGCCAAAATCTCCAGTCGTTACCGCTAAGGAGCTCTGTATAGGAAGAGCCTAAAGCACACAATTAGCAAGTGCAGTGGTGCACATACACACCTCACCTTGTGCTGCATCTCAACCTGCAGCCTGGAAAGCCATCGAATCTGCTCTCAGCCACCTCTAGAGCTGAATTTGCCCTGTCATTCCTCACAGGAGACAAAGAGGTTGACCAGGAAATGCCGCGTAGTTGACATGAAAATAAGAATTTTAAACTGAAGTGTCCTTCACTGCAGTCTCTCCAGCTAATTTAGATCAGGTTGGCGTGAATGACAGAGGAAACCTACTATTATTTTTTCTCCTGACAGTACAAGGGTTCTAAAAATTACATGCTTCTAATCCCTCATTAGCTGGTGTTTTAAATTCCCTGGCTGTGTAGCTTGTGCTCAAGGAGAAAGTGACATGAGAAGAGTTATAATCCCTGTGGCAAGAGCTGTCACCAAATACCTGCTGGGTGATAAATCCACTAGGCTTTTTCAACTAGCTTTTTTCATGCTTAAATTTCAGGGATGCTACTCAAACTAAGGAAAAATAAATGAAAATGACACACAATCTAAAATTCATGGCATGTAGCATGACCTGTTTACACCGACTGATATGTGACGAGTTCAGTCTTTAAAAGACCCTTCACATCATAGACTAGAAAAAGTGGGGATTGACAAGCTATATATTTTCCTAAATTGTTTTTCTCTCTTTCTTTCAGAAAATGCAGCTTGCAGCACTGCAGCTTGCTTAGAAACTGATCTTCCCCTGTAATGGACACTAAGACAAAGCTCTCTATGAAGATGTCCAACACATTAAAATGAAACTAATAGACCAAGCGTCATATTTAATAACACTCTCAAATTATATTAAGTTCAATATTCAGCAGAACCAACTTGCACTAACAACAGGCAGGCCAATTGCAAATGATTAAATTTTGCAAATGAACAAGCACAAATAAAAAGCAAAGATAACATCATCAAATATATTTTAGCTTGTTAAGCTGATAAGCACTATGTGGTTCACAATATTTCATATTGCATTGCATTTGTCAGACATTTACCTAAGGTTATGGTACCATAAGCAACATGACACTTACACACTGTGCGCATTGTCATCACGCCAACACAAAGTGGATTCTAATACCAGGCTGATGCTAGAAGAAACGGTTACTGGACTTTGAGTCAGAATCCCCTCTTTAACTCAATTCGGGGAAAAATTGGTAGGGAGTTTATGTGGTTTTCAAGTATAATCAGAGAATCACAGGAGGGCTGAGGTTGGAAGTGACCTCTGGAAGTCATCCAGTCCAACCACCCTGGTCAAGAGGGGCCACCTATAGCCAGCTGCCCAGGATCAAATGTGAACATCATGCACACTTCAGTGGAGAATAAAAAAACATTGCATTCCCAAACATACATTTATCTACCGTACAGGTAGAGTTCAAGTGGTGACAGGGCCAACTTTCTCAGGCTGCACTATCATCTGCCTTTGACCTTGCTGGTGAGCAGCCAGCTCTTTGGGAAGCAGGGAAGGTTAATCACCTGTATGGGCTGATGTTCTCTCTCATTGCTTAACATGACAATGAAGATATCAGATATCAGTGATTTCTTTTCCTTGATGTAATGATCTTATCATCAGGCACTGAACAGTGCAAGTTTTTACATGGACCACTAACCCACCCGCATATCTCCCAGTCCTCTTATTGCCAGCTTGGACTGGAAACTCTAAACTCAGAGTTTCTCAAGGTGAAAGAGGATTTTGCAGGCACTGTGCAAGAACTGGATAACAAATAAATTCAAGCCTTTAGACTCCAAACAACAGAGTGAAATTTCTTATAGTTATGATAGATGAAGTTTTGCCAACTGATGCATCATCCCTGTAGAAACTGATGCATCATCCCTGCACTATTTATAGAGTACCTTGTGCAACAGATTCTTTAAGCTTTCTACAGAGCAAAACACACAAACATAATGGCATTAGAAGACTTTGGGAACAATTTCAGTCTACCCTCTGGAGAGTTTTTCTGTCCTCTGATTAGTTAGTTATCAGCTTGAAATGCCATTTGATTTTTGTATAGCTTTATAACTATTATAAATAGACGTTTTCAATTCTGTCGTTTCACAGGGTCTCACATCTCTCAGTAGCATGAGGACTGGAAACAATATAGACAGGTCTGGAAATTTGCTGATACTGACTGCTGTGAATAGGGTAGTCACAACTCCCTTTGACCAAAAGAAAATCAAGTTTCAAAGCATCTCTCCTTGCAGCTTCTCGACTCCTGAGGAACTGATCACGAACAGAAAACAAGAGTCTCTAGTAAACCATGTTGAGTGGAAGGCTTACTGCTGCTACAGTCAGTGAATAATGAGAGCAGCAGCAAGGAAAAATGTGTACTGTCAGTAAGGCAGTGTCTAAGCATTCCTCAGCAGGATTACTCCACCGCAATACTACAGATAGCAAGAGGATCTGAATACAGGAGAGGCTCTGAGGGAGATACACACACACACACACATATATATAATGTATTCTCTCATTATAGCATTATTGCTTTATTGGTTTATCCTGTATACATTAACACAGTTCCTGAACCATTACATTGAAATCAGAACTGTGCATGAAGTAGGGTGTTACTGAGTCAGAGTAATTTCCATTCCTAAGTGCTGAATGCACACCAGGAAAATGCATGGAACAATAATATCGACAAGACGAGTGAGCTACGCTAATGCAACTTGCTTTTACCACCTAAACATTAAAGAACCAAATTTAATGGTGTTCATGAAGCAATTTCCTCTCCTTGTCTGAACATGTGCCTTTCCTCTGCTGAAAAACCTTTTTGAAAAACAAGTCCCCTCTGAAGTCAACAGAAAGACTTTGGTGGCCTTTCCACTGAATAGATCACCTTTTTTTTTGAGTAAAGAGTACCAACAGATGCATTGATTTCAAGTCTATAGTCACACATTTAGAAGGCAGCAGTGGTCTCCCATAGTTGTTTATTACACTCATTTCAGTAACACAACCAGAAAAGTCCTCTTCACAGATCAGTGGAAAATGAAGTTCTTCATGAGCCCTTTTCACTCCACTGAGTAAAATGACCACCAAAAAGATGGGCTGGGATTCATCTGAGCCACGACTATGTCTGAGACAGTCACTACATGCTCCCTTTTGAGTCAGTTCAGAGGGATAGGCACTTTCAGAGGATGACTCAGCTGATCTGATTTACGACCTGCCTCAGGATGACATTTGTTGTCTCCACTGTCTGGAGGATGCTTACTTCTCTCTTTTGACTGTAAAGTAACTGGCTAAGGTCTATTGCAAGACATTTTGGTTAGTAAATAGTGTGGGGACTAGTAATGGTAGACAGCATAGCTTGCAGTTTGTGAACAGTTACTATGTGGCACACTGCAGATTCCCAAAGGATCTTAGCACTATAAAAAAACCCACAGCTTGGCAGGACAGAAGTAGTCAGCTCCTCTCTCAGCAGAAAAGGAAAGTGTCTCCCAAATACCCAAGGTACTGGTCTCTGCCAAACAATGTTAATTGATCTGCAGAAAGATTAAACAGGACACTCTCCCCCCAGTAACATAGCAGTGGAGGACAAAGCTCAGAGCTTTCCTGACAAATTGAAGAAACACTTAAAAAAAAAAAAAAAACGATGCCCCTCTCTAGAGGCAAATGCAGGTTACTGTACCCAGTTAGGAATGATCATTAACAAACACCATTAGTTACGCAACCACCATGCTGAAGTGATCTAAGGATTTGTGCAGAGCAAGAACTGAACTTGAATCAACAATGTCCTTTCTGTTGTGAAAAAGGACACCACTGTGCTCAAATGTAAAAACAGAACTGTAACTTGAAGATACAGAAGGTCAGGGGCACTCCGATTCAGAAGGTGGTGAACAGGCAGAGCAACAGGAATGGTCAGAGGTCTATAAAGCACATCATATGAGGAAAGACTGAATGAAGTGGGATTGCTTACCCTGAAGAGAAGGCTGAGAGGAACATAATAAAGCTTTCAAGAATGTAAAAGGGTGCTGCAAAGAGAAAGACAACAATCTTTTCTCCAAATCCACATTGGGCTGTACAAAAAAAAACCAACTCTCTACTTGGAGAATAGATAATCCAGACAACAGCTGAGGAAAAACTCTGTAGCACTAAGCACAGCACGAGAGTAAAATATAGGGAAGACTCTACCACCAGAGATCTTCATAAGCATGCCAGAACCAAACATGGTGCAGGCACAGGAGAAGGCCAGAAGAAATAACTGCCTGCCTCACAGGTCCTTTTCAGTCTTCCACAGTGCTCAGACTCTGTGGTCCCTATCACAGATAATCAGCATTAAATGACAGTCTTCTCCTGGGCATTTTTTAGAAGACTGCATGGAAAGAGATTACTTCTCTGAGGAACAGAGATCGCTGTGGGATGGTCATGGTATAATGAAAAAATTACTATGAGCCCCTTGTGCCAGCACCACCAGCATCGCACAGTACCCCTCTTCCCCAGGTCCTCTATGGAGAGTGTGCTACACCCTGAGCCACTCCACCTGCAGAGGTTAGCTCAGGTCATTATTTGTTTTGCTACTTATAAGACTCTTTCATCATCTTTTGACTAGAGTAGAAGGATTCAGTCAAATAATCGCCACAGACACAAAGTATGTAGCAACAGATCCCACAGTTCTGAAATAATCAGTTCAGAAATAGCTTAGATTACAAAAAAAAAAAAAGAAAGCCCCACTAAAAGCAACATAAAAACAAACACAGTACAAACAGATGGAAAACCACCTCTCTACAGTGTTATTTGACACCTCTCCCTTAAAACATGAAAGTGCCTTTGAAGTACAATGTTAACTGCATATATTATCACACAGTAAAGGAATGAATAAATAAATATTGGGGCTTTAAAAAAAAAATCCTGTGCTAGAGATGCATTTCTTGCTGAAAATGTCATTAATCAGCAGCTTCACATCCTCAGCTTCCCCACAGACAGAGCTGCAGCTCGAGGCAGAGCAAGTCTTGTGAGCCATCTCCTTCACTAACCACAGCTTGAGAGATTGCCCTCGCCCATTGCAAACATCCCTGTCAACTGCATGGACTCCTGGTAGGGGAAAATGTGCTGGAAAAGTAAATTTTTTGGCTGGTTTCTTAACTCATACTATCACCTGGAAATAAACAGAGACTACTCAAGTGCATTATGATGAACCATGTCTTTATGGACCGTAAATCACAGTCTGAAAGACCATTCTCTGTCCTGAACTCAAGCCTGATACTATAACTAGTCTTCCCAAGCTCCATTTTCTATTCCAGCATGTCTGGACCACTAGTTTTGCTAGATGGACAATTTCTCCTTCATTTGTTTGGCCCTTTTCTCACCATCAGAAATGTAGAAATGTAGACCACCTGTTCTCGGTGAGAGAAAATAAACATTCACATTATTTGCAAGTTGCTGTTGCTTTGCACAGAAAAGAAGATGAAGGCACCACCAGCCAAAGACAGTAGCATCTCTCCAGTTCAGGATCCATACTACGTAGCAACAGTGATTTTATCAATCATCTTTCACTTTTCAAGGCGTGTAAAAATTTGAAGGTCTCTCAAAAAAAAATAAAATCTAAATCCTAACTTTTCTGAGCAAGATTCCAGGAAGAGGGAGGAGGCAACTTTGGGTCTGATTTTAGTCTGGTTTGCCTTTATATGATCAGTTAAACCACACACTACACTAGTATTTCATATCCACTCGACGTTAGTGGCAATGACTGTGCAAAGCATAAGAGAATACAACACCTGCTGTAAGCTGCAGCATCTGACACTGGCCAAGGTAAAATTACCTGATACACCATTCTCTGACAAAAAAAACAGGCTTAGGAAGTTCCTACCCCTTCCTGCCTCTGTGCTGCAACGCACTTTCTTCTCATTCATGGCAGTGTGTCTGTGGGACCACACTGTAAACTGGAACCATGAAAAAACAGGGGTTGAAAAAAAGTCCGCCTAGGAGAAAGTTGTTTCCATTTTCTTAATCAGAACATTTCCATCATGGGCTTGATGCACACCCACAGGCCCCTCCAGGAGTACAACGGGGAACCCAGCTGGCGTGCACAGTCCTTGCAGGTGACAACTGTCCCAACCCAAGCCCCATCACCCCCCGGGAGCCTGCCCACTCTCCTGTGACAGCTCGGCCAGATCCCGTAACAAATGAGGAAAGCCAAAATGATGTGGAATTAGCTAATCTTTAATTTCTAATCAAATTTGCAGGCAATCCAGTGAATTATTCAGCATCTCCTATGTCAGTAATTTACCATAAGAAAAAAAAAGCCTGAGCAGCAGAGCTCTGTTGGATCAAGGCTGTCTGCAACACAGGAGGCACAGCCATCCTGGGTCTCGGTGAGCGCTGAAGGGTGCCATCACAAGGCGTTTGTCCTGATGAAATCAGAAGAGTGGCCACAGTGACAGAGATGTTTTGGGGTATTGGCCTGGTCTTCCCCTACTGATCCCAGCACGAGAGTGGGAGCACGAGAGCACCTTTGAGGACAGCCTTGAGCAGCACCAGGCCCGCAGTACACAGCAGGAGAAGAGGCAACATGCTGCAGTCAGGCAGTGTCACGCTCCTCAGATCATTCTCCCTTCCCTCTGGCACAGGGTGCAGAGCTTTTCAGCCCCTGGCTGAACAGAAAGATAGGGATGCAACTTAGGGAGAAAAAGAGGATTTATGGCCTTTGGAAGAAAGGGCAGGCCACTCATGAGGAATACAAAGAGGTAGTGAGGCTATGTAGGGAAAAAATTAGAAGGGCCAAAGCCCAGCTGGAACTAAACCTGGCTTCTGTTGTCAAGGACAACAAAAAAAGTTTCTGTAAATATATTGGTAATAAAAAGAGGACTAAGGATAATCTCTGTCCTCTAGTAGACAGGACCGGTAACACAGTGACCAAGGATGAGGAAAAGGCGGAGGTGCTTAATGCTGTCTTTGCCTCAGTCTTCAGCAGTAGGACCAGTTGTACCTTGAGTACCCAGACCCCTGAGCTAGAAGACAGGGATGGGGTGCAGAATGAAGCCCCTGTAATCCAAGGGGAAATGGTGAGGGACCTGCTTCAGCACCTGGAGGTACACA
>VZSZ01005274.1:90689-128606 GCA_013398815.1 Ibidorhyncha struthersii | reverse complement strand
CAGCTGGCTGAATATGAGCCGGCAGTGTGCCCAGGTGGCCAAGAAGGCCAATGGCATCCTGGCCTGTATCAGGAATAGCGTGGTGAGCAGGACTCTGGAAGTGATCATCCCCCTGTACTCGGCACTGGTGAGACCCCACCTCGAGTACTGTGTTTGGTTTTGGGCCCCTCACTACAAGAGACATTGAGCTGCTGGAGCGTGTCCAGAGGAGGGCAACAAAGCTGGTGAGGGGTCTGGGGGACAAGTCTTATGAGGAACGGCTGAGGGAACTGGGGCTGTTTAGCCTGGAGAAGAGGAGGCTGAGGGGAGACCTTATCACTCTCTACAAGGTCCCTTCCAACCTCAACAATTCTATGATTCTAGGGTACGGAGGCAGCCACCCCATTGCAGCTGCCATGTTGACTGCTGGTGGGGTGGAGGAGGAGGAAGCCCCCTCTCCAGTGCAGGCTTCCTGCCCCTTCCCAACACGACCATCTCACACCAGGCACCAGAGAGGAGCACGTCTGCTGACTTTCAGACTCCAAATGACATCATCCATCAGCATTTCATGCTTAAAAGGAATTTTCTTCTGGATTTTTATTCACAATTTCTTTAAAAGAAATATATTTTTTCTCTAGAAAGACGTGACAGTTAATCAAGCTGCATGATTAAAAGGCTTGCGTTGTAATGACTAAGGCTTTTTCAGGGAATTTTTGAGAGATTAAAGACCTGAAGTCCCCCATCCTTTTGTATCCCATACTGTGTCCACCCTGGAGCCTGCAGATCACCCCCACCTCCCCCAAGCACTGGCAGTCTCTTTTTTCTGTGCATTATATTCAGTAGATCTCACCTCGCCACACTTGTGTTCCCTGCGGTGTGGCAACACAGTCCATGAAAGCACTTTTACTTCACAGAATCACAGAATCACAGAATAGTCAGGGTTGGAAGGGACCTCTGGAGATCATCTAGTCCAGCCCCCCTGCCACAGCAGGGTCACTTACAACAGGTTGCACAGGACAGCGTCCAGGCGGGTTTTGAATGTCTCGAGAGTGGGAGACTCCACAACCTCTGTGGGCAGCCTGTTCCAGTGCTCCACCACCCTCAAAGTAAAGAAGTTCCTCTTCATGTTAAGATGGAACTTCCTATGTTCAAGCTTGTGCCCATTACCCCTCGTCCTATCAATGGGCACCACTGAAAAAAGACTGCTCCCATCCCCCTGGCATCCTCCCTTCAAGTATTTGAAAGCATTAACAAGATCCCCCCTCAATCTTCTTTTCTCCAGACTAAAGGGACCCAAATCCCTCAGCCTCTCCTCATATGAAAGATGTTCCAATCCCCTAATCATCTTTGTAGCCCTTTGCTGGACCCTCTCCAGCAGATCCCTGTCCTTCTTGAACTGGGGAGCCCAGAACTGGACGCAGTATTCCAGATGCGGCCTCACCAGGGCAGAGTAGAGGGGGAGGATGACCTCCCTCGACCTGCTGGCCACACTCCTTTTGATGCACCCCAGGATGCCATTGGCCCTCTTGGCCGCCAGGGCACATTGCTGGCTCATGGTCATCCTGTTGTCCACCAGGACTCCCAGGTCCCTTTCCACAGAGCTGCTCTCCAGGAGGTCGGCCCCCAACCTGTACTGATGCATGGGGTTATTCCTCCCCAGATGCAGTACCCTACATTTACCCTTGTTGAATTTCATTAAGTTCCTCTCTGCCCAACTCTCCAGCCTATCCAGGTCACGCTGTAAGGCAGCACAGCCTTCTGGCGTATCAGCCACTCCTCCCAGTTTAGTGTCATCAGCAAACTTGCTGATGGTACACTCTATCCCTTCGTCCAGATCATCGATGAATATATTGAACAGGACTGGACCCAGTACTGACCCTTGAGGGACACCACTTGTTACTGACCTCCAACTAGACTCTGCACCACTAACCACAACCCTCTGAGCTCTATCTGCTAGCCAGTTCTCAATCCACCCCACTGTCCATCCATCTATCCCACACTTCCTAAGCTTGCCAGTGAGGATGATGTGGGAGACAGTGTCGAAAGCCTTGCCAAAGTCAAGGTAGGCAACATCCACTGCCCTCCCCTCATCCACCCATCTAGTGACCTCATCATAGAATGCTATCAGATTAGTCAGACACGACTTCCCCTTAGTTATGCTAACCTCTAAAGCAGTGATCTCCTCACATGAATCAAAAAAAAAAAACACCCCAAAGAGCAGATGCCAGGCTGAGTTAGAGCTTTTCCACCCACCAGCATGATGGCTGTACCTCAGCTGGCCCTGCAATGCAGGGCTGCTCACCTCTGGGTTGCATCACCACTTAATCGTTGCACATTGCACAGCAGCGAATGTACTTCTACTATTTCAAAACCAGATAACCACTGAGCTATGAAACTGAGACATGAAAATAATTTAATAGCCTGCCTGAGTCTTCTGGTGAATGCAAACACTTAACCCCACAGGTTAGTGGCATGGTGTAACGTGAAACAGGTGAGGTTATGAATACACCATTCTGTTGGTCCAGGCCCAGTTTCCTATCTGCTGACTTGCATAGTATGTATAGCCTGGACTGTTCCCAACCAGCTCTCCAGGCTCCCCTGAGCTCCCCCCAGGGGCAATAAGGAGGCAAATGACTCCAACTCCTTGTCTCCATGATCTCAAGCCTCATCTCAGCTACCAAAGCCAATATAAACATAGCACTACACATTGGCCAGTTCTAATCTCTATAAAGTCCAAAGCTCTAGTGACCCATCAACAGAAAAGTTCCAGATTTTCACATTAATTTGTGCAGAGCCACAGTGTTTCTTTCTTTTTGTGGTTTTGTGGTGTGGGACCCTGGTAGGTGATGACTATGGCTCATTCTTGCAAGGTGCTACAGGTCCTGAATTCCCACCAAACTCAGTGGATACTACCTGGCTTCTGCTGCCGGTAAGATGCAGCCTTTAATCCAAGACTTTACAACCATGTGTCCTGAGGCTAAACAGATGCTAAATCACCAGTCAGATAAGTCTTCAAGAAATATGGTCCTGTTGCAGATTCAAATTCCCCCCCTAAAAAAAAAGTAAAAAATAGAAATAAAAAAGTTTTGAAAACCACTGTTTAATTGGTGTCTGTAATACAGTCTGACAGAATGTCCAGTACACTTTTTCTTGGAAATATTATGCAAGTTATACATATGCATCATATAATGTATGTATATAATGCATAGTATATATGTATTATATAATATATGTGTGTGTTCATGTACATACACACATCTGAAAAGCTCAAAAGTTAGAAAAAAGTTATCTGCTACATAGTACTATGAATCTCATAAAGATCGCAGCAACAACAAATACTAAATATAGAATGTGCCTAAACAAAACACAATCTTCAGTAGAACAAGTTCCAGCAATCCCAGCATCTTCATAAGAAAACAAGTGCCTTCAAAACTGAATTAAACCCAGGAGAAAAATAAACTGCTTCCCCAAAACATCATCACAGCTATCATTGACAAGATACGTAGAGACACACAAGTCACAGAAGACAAAATCTCAACAAATATTCCAAACTTAGTAAGAGGTATTAAGAATACACATATGAAAAAAGACATCAAACAACTACAGACTCTCCATTGTCGACTTATGAATTGGCTGTACCTACTACAGATATAGTATACATTTTTTCCTTGAAAATATGGCTTTCCTTCTTGCTGCATGCTGTTTCAGGCTTAGCTTCATTATGAAAGTGTTACATTTTGTTCTTTTAAAAAAGAATGGTGTCTTGGACCCTTCATAGGTGCTTCAGCTAGACTCCTCTTGTGCCACTAACGTGAAAGCTTAGAATATGTGGCCAAGAATTTGCAATAATTTGAAGATGGCTTGTGTTTTTTAGATAAAGAATACCTGGCATTATTGCAAACTAATGGCAAGATGGTTTGGAAGCCCTCCCTATTTCTGTGGCTTAGGGTATTCGTAACTACACAGATGTGCAGTTGCTGCCACAAATGGAAGAGACATTTCTGGGTGGAAAGTATCCTATACTTGTCATGTGCCGTTTTCTGGTGCCTTCTTCCGAGGCATTTGGTACTAGATCACAGCATGGATCTGGACTACACTGATCTTGGTTCCTGTCCAACCTGGCAGCTCCTGGGTTCTGGCAGCTCTTTATTCCCCTCCTAGCCCTGTGTAACTGCTGCTTTCAGCTGTGTTGTGTGGGAGATAATATTTCTTTCCGAAAAATTAGCCAGCTTTTCATGTTGAATCTGTTGCAATGTCAGCACCCCTTCCAGTAGGGTAAGGAAATTATCTGAATGTTACAGCTAGTGATGCTACAAGATCAAGTGCTATAAAATATATTCCTATAAATATAACTTTCAAGTGCAGAACATCCAGTCACACCTTAATCTTTCTCCCTTATGTGAAATGCATGCTGCTGAGACTAGGATTCTTTTTTTCCCCGACTGATGCTCTCTTACACGTCTTATACGGTCTTATGCTCCTGCCAGCCATGAAAGCAGTCATTGGCAAAACTGCACCGGCTGTTTAGCTTCATTTTGTTGCTGAGAACACAGTATGATGTATATTTGTTTTGCTGGGTGCTTTGGGCTTGTTAGAAAAGCTGGTGAGTCAGGGTTCTCTGTTTCAGTTCGCTTCTTAACTTTTTCCCTTTCAGTTTTTAATATCACGCTAAGCCAATTTACCGTAAATAAATGGCCCAACAGGCACATACATGCTGATAAAGAATAGACATTTATCCTATGGTAACAGCTAGTCTTCAAATGTTTTGACCACATGTATGCAAGACCAGAATATTTTTAAGAAAATCACGTCCTGATGCCCACACCCAAAATGTCAGTTGCATATCTAGAGGATAGGTTGATGGAAGGCTGCTTAAAGACGTGTCCTTTTTTCTTGGCTCTTGTCTCCCACGAAACTGGAAAACTGGTAGTTATATACACATTTTTAATAGATTAATATATATTAATCAAACTTTGTTTCACAGATAGTAGTGTATTAGCTTCTTAATATACAGATAAGCAGTTCATGTTTTATCCATTTACAGAAAAGCACGAGCTACAGTACATGGTGTCTTTCTTGAGCTCTCTCTAGGATGATCTTTCCCCATTAACCTAGGCTGAGCCTGCCTAGATATTTCAGTTAAGTCTTTTAAGTTAGCTAACATGAAACTGGGGATCTTATCCTTCTAGATACAACATAAGGATGCCCTGCCCTCAGATCTAACTCTCTTCAGCTCTTGTTTTCAAAGTGAACACCCGCTAAAAAGGTAGTGCCTGTGGAGAAATGGTACAGAAATCACAACACAAAGGGTTCAATTGGGCTGAATATTGTTTAAAATTGTGCTTAACATCAATTTTAATATATTAATTATTTCAATATATCTTTTTTCTTAAATCAGTCAATAAAAGCATTTATGCATACAAATTAAATTTTTTAATTGAAAGATCAGCCTTAAAAAAAATACGTAGCAGATTTCTGCAATCTATGTGCTTCTGTTTACACAAGAAAAATAAGTGTTCTGCTGTTGCATTTGAGGTACAAAAGCCTATAGAAATGCCACAATTTTGGGGAACTTTTTGATATTGAGATAGCTGTTCTTCAAAGTTCAAACACTGCACCTTTTTCTAAGACAAGCCTTGTGATGCAAAATCATATATTCCACTCAAACTCAACCAACCATATTCCACATAAAAACCTCTTTCTGTACCTGCTCTGATTTCCTAAAGAATTGACTTTTTTTCCAAAAAAGTGATTGAACCATCCCACAGGTCTTTGGCTTCCTATTGTCTGTTCACCATAGTTAATTATTCTTCACTAAATACATTGTCATAAATTTTGAAGTGTATGGGATCTGTTGCTTCTCATTTTAAGGATGTATCTTAAACATTTTGAATACGGTGCGAAATAAATGTAAATAGTGTTTAGGTACTTAATTCTACTCATCATTATCTCTACATAACTCTTTAAAAAATTTTAAATCTCAAGCAGGAAATATTTGCTTAACAAACACTGATTATCTTCCATAGTCAAAAGCCATTTCAGATCCTTTCAATTACAGGGTGTAGAGTAGATATGCTTCAATATTTCTATGCATTCATGTTAACAAAATAAAAGAACTCCTGGTAATTCAAAATTCCCTTAGTAGATACGGAAAAACAATCGAAGAATTCTGATGCAAAGCTTTTGGAGTCAAATGGTGACTTGCCCACAGGATGGTTTCATGGCAGGAGACAAGCAACTGGTGGAAGTAAATATTCATTCTTTTTCCCCAGCTTCCCTGTTGTCTTAAAAATAATCATACAATGGATGATTTCCCTTTCAACTATTTAGTAAAAAGCTATGAAAAGCATTTTGACATTTAATGGTTTGAGGAATCATTGACCACAAAAGGAAGCATGCATTTTTCAGTGAACCCTTTAATTGTTTTCTCAGTTGAAAAAAACATCTAATCTATTTTGTCAATAACTCCAGTTTCCACTATATTATTTTAAATGTGGATGAATCTTAGAAAATAATGCTATTTAATTTCCTGTCATGATCAAGTGATGACCTACAGATATTCACAGACATCTGGTATTCTACAATGCACTTTTCTTGCTTTGGCAACAGTCACAATGTTGGTTTTAGCAGCAAAATAAAAAAATATATTTCAGGAATTTCATTCTTAGAAGTAAAATTATTTTAATAACCTGCATTTACAAAACGTCTTTCATCTTACAGTCCTCCTGCCATTACTGATTAATGCAAAGTCATATTATCATTTATATCATAAATGGCAAAGCATCTTTTTAGACGCAGGGGGGTATCTTTCCTTATTAATGGAATGTAACCATTGCAGTCATTATCACAGTCATCGTCCCTGCAAGAATGCAATTCAAAGAACCAAGCATACAGGAACAATATTTGGGCACAAAGTTAGGTGATGATCACTTTGACAGTTCTGTACCTCTGCGTGTTGAGTGAATAAGCCCCTAACGATGTGTCCCACACTGCTACTATTTACTCACTGATGATACATGTGATGGATCTTCTTTAGCTAGCAAAAGTTGGAGTACTCAGATAACACTAGCTGTAATTCTGGGTAGACTTCAGCTCTCCTGTAAATTCATCCCAATGTATCATTTTGTGTTTCATAGGCAGAACAGATATCCATACACAGTCAGAGGAATTTAGGATGCACTCTTTGTGCATACCCATAAATTATGATGTTTGAGATCAATACTTTATTTCAAACAGGCTTGGTGGGAAGATGAAACAGCCTTCAGCAAACATAACTCAGAACTCCCTCCAGAGGAACTGCTCGCACTCCTTCTCTCAGTCATTCCCAGATCTTCATCTTTTTCTGACCAGGCTCTTCAATCTTCACACTGCAGACTTCCAGAAAACTCTTAGTGAGCCCCTCATATTAGGCTTATTTGTGAGTTTCTCCCCCTCAGGTCTCTGCTGATTCAGTCCTGGCCAATATGAGAAGCTCCAAGGGAAAACTTCTGTCTGTGTAGTTCTGCCACAGGGCTCAGAAGCTTTCTGTCTTCTATAGCTTTAGTGCTAAAAGTGCTCCTCCTGCCAGTACAGAACAGCCCATAACAGTTCATTATCCTTCTTTTTCAAAGTTGCTAAATTTGCATGAAAATTTCCACAGAGGACTGGTGAGGGGTCTACCTGGGAATGACCAAGGCCAGGCCAGAAAGGGCTAATACATTATTGGACTTAAAAAACTTTTTCTGTACCTCCAAACCAGCTGGCAATAAAATAGAAAATGTTCATGTGTGGCAAGTATTGGTAGGCTAAAAGAAAACACTTCGCTAAGTCTTTTTGCTCTGAGTACAATTTCATTAATGCTATTCATAACATGTTTAATAGTCAAACCAGAAACAGAAAGCCGTGTTTGTGATTCTTGCCACTGACGTGCAGTTCAGTGAAGTCTAAGGACAGCTCAAGGAGAAAAAAGAATTTTTGAGATTTTTCTTTAGTTTTGCTATGACCCTGGGTCTCTATTCTGAAAACAAGACTTAATCAATATATTGTTTATCAGGGCTCTGCAGAAGTTGGGTTGAGTCAACCCACTTTTTACTCATGCAACAGATAGAGTGATGACTCATAGAAAAAGGGAGAAGTAATCACCCTCAGCGACACTTCATTAAATAAGGGACAGCTTAAACTAAGGGAAATGTAGTCATCCAACAACTCTGCGTATGTTTTACATAGCGCTCACTAAAAGTCAGGCAGGTGGAAAGCAACAATCCCAACTGACATTAAGAGAGGGATCCATAAAGAGCAGCTTTTCCTTGGGAAAGCTGGTCTCTCAGGATCACAGCCACATGCCAGTGAGGAAAGATGCTTCATCATGGGACAGTTCACAGAACCAGCATTAGGCTCCTGTTTCAGGACATCAGTGTCTCTAAGGTAAATTTTGCCCTTGTTCACTTAGTCCATTTTGTGTCCCTTGAGCACATACATGTTCCAGGAAATGAGTGCATGTGGTCTGTCTTTGAGAAGGGAGCCATCATTCTCCGGAGTACTTGGATTTGTCAGGTATTTCTTTGCTACTTATTTTTAGTGATGAGCTTAAAAGCCCTAATCTAAATTTTACCGTATCAAGAAAAAAGCGTACAGCAGTCAAAATGGAGAGCACACTGAAGACAAGGTGATCTCACTGTGTTTTCTGGAAAAGGAGAGTCCTCATGAGGTTTTCAAGAACTTTATTATTATTGCCTCTACTTCTGTCATGATTTATCCACTTTCTGAACCTTTTCACAGGACAGTACTGGATCTGTCTTAAGCTACTAAGCAGCAGAAGCTGAGACTCGACTGATTGCTAAGCACAATTCCTGAAAGCGGTCCTCAATACCTGTGTAGAGGTGTCCCCACTCCAGCCAAATGGCTTAAAACACACTCAGGGCTTCATTTGGTACAAAAACCTTATATATATATATATGTTTTATGGTTTTACCTACGCTTCTGAAAGGCAGAACATTGCAATGAGGTCCTCCAAGAGCATAGAAGTTAAGAAAACAGCAATCATAATTAGTTTCAGTGGGAACTGCGGATAGCGGTGACCTTTCTGCATTCAGAGTGCTGTCTTCATGCTCAGATCTAAGAGGATGAGCAGAGCAAATCTGAGTGCCTAATTCTGCACAAAATCCAGTCAGGGTTTGGCACAGCCCCGCACAGCTGCCAGCTGGAGATGTCCCCACTGCTGGGAGAAGGGAGGCAGATACTGCGATGGGACCTTGGGAAGGGGCTGCAGGACACAGCACCCGTGGGAACACATGGCAGCTCACAGTGAGCCAAAGTCATCCCAACATTTATAAAACCCTTCAACATATCTGTAACCCTAGTTGGGAAAAGGGATTTAAAAATTCTTCATTCCAGTAAAGGGTTGAAATATTAGTAATGTAGATGGCCTGTAAAAATCCCAAATGTGGTAAATTGGTATTAATTATCATAATGAGCTGAGAAATGTACAAAAGCATCCAGATGTTGAGCGAACACTGTGCTCTGTCACAATTTATTACACTTGTTCAAAAATTTGAAGCTGAATGAATCAAATAGGAAAAAGCCTCATCTGTTAAGCAGTACATGTATCACAGTAAAAATACTGGTTTAATTGGGGGAGACTGGAAACTATCTGAAAAATAAAATAATGTAAATTTTACAGGAAGGTCCATGTATACTACTGCATGGATTTTCTCATATGTAATGATTTCTGAGATGAACTCAAAGAGGCAAAAATCCACCTAAACCTCAGTGACCAGTTAATCTGCTTTGTGCTGTAAAATGAGGGCTGCCTTTTCCACTGGCAGAGATGTCATGGCAGAGATTTCACAATCGATTTTTCACAAGCCGATAGACTACACAATGCCTTGTCACGCATACAGGCTCTTTTAGGGAAAGCCTGGAGCTATATCTGTGCTATGCCAACGTCCCACTCTGATTGCAAGGATGGGTCTTTCTCAGCGGGGAACGACCCATGCACCAGCTTGCTAAGCTGCAAGCCAGACACCTCTACACAACTGTTACAGTTGGGGGAGAGTGAGAAAGAAAAACTGCTAAAAATATTTTTTTTCCTGTAAAAAAATTAACCAGTTATATTTTTTCACATGTTTCAGTGCTTTTTTTTGATGTACACACACCCACAAGCCAGCTGCTAAGAGACATGCCCTGTGCAGAAGGAACATGCTTCACACGGGCATAGAGCACCTGTGGGTCTGCCGGTTGCGAAGGGAGAAATGCACAACTGGGTCATTTTTACTGAAGTGCAACCCTGCAAATTTCCCATTTTGAATCTACAGCAATCAAAAGGTGGCCCTCAAGGTTTCAGATGTGCTGAAGCCCACACAAGGTGAAAGGGAAATAATCCTTCCATTTTGATTGTCAGTTTTTACACCTCAAAACCCACCAACATACTCTAATTAAAACAACTATTCCTGCGCCACATAGAAAGAGCAATTCTTCTGGTGAAACTGTAAAGACTGCAAATACAGAGGGCCTGAACTGCTACTTACACACACTGGCAGACACCAAAAGCAAATCCATTGAAGCCTCTATTTTTGCCCCTTCATTCTCTGGACAATGTAATGGAGTTTCTAAACTGGGAAGAGGTTACTGCCTCCAGCAGAATTCCTGCCCTTGGAGCACAGTGATAACAAGGCTTGTCCCAAAAATGTTTTGGATATTGGAATTATCAGGTATTCAACCAGTCCCCAAATGAAAAAAAAAAAAAAAGATGAAGAAGGGAACATAATTGCCAATCTACCCAATAACGTGGATATTCGTGGTGTCATCACCCCATCTCTTATTCTGGGAGAGTCTGCGCGAGCTTTACCACCCTGTCCAAGGATACTTCTTACAGAAGAGCTGTGTCTCAGGAAGAACTGTTAAACTACCATGCAAACCCAAGGACAGCAGCGTTTGCTTTTAGGAGTAAATGGCCAGCACTACACAGAAGGCTGGAGGCTGCTGAGCAATACCTGCCTTGAATTAAGATGGCGTGTTGTCTCCTGCACCAGCTGCAAACAGGGAGCGAGTGGGGCCAAGAGCTGGCAGGCAGAGACTCAAAGACTTGCAGAGCACTTTCAACAGCCTAAACACCCTTCAATGATAAATACCAGGAACCTGTTTACCTCCAGCTACCTTGAATAAAGAACCAGAAGGTTTTGACATGCTGCTTGAGACTACCTGGCAGGGAGGATGAGCAGGGACGGGAGGGATGGGGGCCTTCCCGGCTGTGCAGCATGTGAATTTTGGTGACAGCGGTGCATGCCATGGGGGCAGCTGTGCACTGACAGACCTGGGGAAAACATGGCACTCATGCTGCCCAGTTTCAAGAACTTCTACCACTGTCAATGACCAGCACAGCTTAGCGTGAGGTCTGCACAAAAGCCCAAGCCCACAGACCGTGGCTGGCTCCTTGTCAGTGCATGGCTCATGCCATGTACGTCAGAGGCAGTCTCTCAGCTGGCAAAACAAAGCCTGCCTGCAAATAAGAGTCTGACTGTACTGTCCTTAAAGCACCATCAAAGCAGATGGGTCACAAGTGCAAAACAGTCTGAAACATTCTGAACTGTGCAAGCAGAGCAAAGAGCACTGGAAGGGAGCTGAAGGCTCTGGCTGGACCTGCAGCTGACCTGAGGCTGTGGGAGAAATCTTTTCTCTTTGAAGTGACTGGGATCTTGAGCATCACTGTCACAGCCCAATAGTTGGACACAAGGAGACTGAGTTTGACAGGGAGACATTACCCTTCTCATGTCGCTCTAATCCTGGTGCTGATAATCCTTGTGATGCTGTGTTTGAAGGGGGGAAGTCTGGAGGCCAAAAGCAGCTTTGGAATATGTTACCCAGCAGCCCATGTCGGCTGTTTATTGTGCATCCCTGTACATTCATATTACCCCCCTGTGGCAGCCAGGTTCATTTTAGTAACCCCAAGACTGTACGCAAGCCTCTCAGACTTCACCAAAACTGGTGGATTAGGGAGCCCATCCTTTAAAATTCTCAACATTCAGTGTGCACCCCATTAAGTCCTATCCTCCAAACCCTTTTCCTTCTATTCTCCAGAACTCCACGCCTCTCTAAGCCACCTTCTCACACTTCCAAGAGGCCTCCACAAGCTCCTTTAACATCTTGTCTGTTTTCTTCTTTTCAATTAAATTAGGTAATCATTGGCAGTGGTTGATGTAAGTAGTGTCCTTGCAGAGCAGAGTAGAAGTTACTTCACTCAATTTCCACAGCAACACTCCTTAGTCTGGATGGATCATCTCCAGAGTCTCTTCCTACTTTTAGGAAACCTGTAAACAGTAAGTTCTCCACTTTTCCTCCCATACTGTCTGCTATGCAGGAGTGTCTAATTTCCCTGGTCCATAGCCTGTCCAATGCAAGTCCAGCAAAGGGTCACCAAACTGATCAGGGAATTGGAGCTCAGGATGCACAAGGAGAAGCTGAGAGAGCTGGGTTTGTTCAGCCTTAAGGGCCTGAACAGAGAGAGCAGAGCCTGACCCTTCTCAGAGGCAGATGGTGATGGGACAAGAGGCGACGAGCCCAAGGAAAACCCCAATTAGATATTAAGGAAAAAAAGCCTTCCCTGGAGATACTGAAAACTTGACTGAATAAGGCTCTGGGGAACCTGATCTAGTTGTACCCGCTTTGAGTGGAGGCTGAACTAGATGACCCCCTTCTGATTTAAACTGTTCTGTGACTCTATGATTTCATTTACCACTTCAAAAACTGTATATCGCCAGACTCCAATGGGGAAGCACCTAACTAAGAGCAGCAGCAGAACAGGCAACAGGAGATGTAGATCTATTGTAATTGCATTTGCACTGCTGTCAGCACTGGAGCATATTCTATAGTAAATATGATAAAACAGCAAGATAAAGTCCAGTTTAAGAGGTTGTGAGGAATCATGGACCGTACAAATGGGTCTTACTCATCACTGTGTCTCTTGCTGCTTTACACAGTGGGGAGAGCATGAGCCCTTACTTGAGGCCAAAGAAAACTCATTCCTATTCTGTAATATTTGTGTCCCCGTTCAGGCGTCTTCTGTTTATAATACTGTATTTTGCATTCTCTAGGGCTGTACTTAAGGTTCACCGCAACATCACTGATGTTTTTTAGAGTTTCAGGTTATTAAGACAGCAACAGTTTTTGTAATTCATACTTTGCAATGCACTGCTTGCTTGTACTTTGGTTATTACTTTTCTATGGCTCATAATAAATTTAGAGACTGCATTGATAAGTTTTTTATGGTTAAAAAAGCCTTCAGGAGTTATGCTGATATTAAAAAGGACTTTGTAAGATTAATATTGATATAAAAAGGCTTTCTAGGATTTGTTGATATAAAAAGCCTCTCACAGATTTTGCCGAAAAAATCCACCATGATGAGATTTTAATGAACATAACATTAAAAGGCTCTGAACATAAAAACTGGCATCAATTTTCTGCATTAATAACCTCAGTTACCTAAATGCAGGATGTTCTTTTTTTGAGAAAGCTGTGCAGGGCTCAGTACACATGGAAGACATTTTTTAATCTGGCACAAGGAAGACCTTGGCAGGTGGAACAGGCTGGGATCCAGGTGAGAAGCAGGTGGTGGTAGAGCAGGCGTTGTCAGCCTAACAGGGAACAAAGGCATGAAAATGGCACTTGTACTTTGTTGGGAAGCAGAGAGGGTCTCCAGAGGGGCACTCACTCATACTTGCTCATGGTGACATCTGACCCTGACAATAGGCAGCTGCCATTTGTGCATCTTTGGGTGCAGTAATTATCATTTGCAACAGACACAAAAATATGCATGGTCATTTTTTCTTAGAGAGTGCTGCCAGCAGTAGCAGGCTTGTGGAGACTGTGGTGCAAGTCCTGGCTGCTCTGGTTCAGCTGCCTGGGCTCCAGTCCTGCCTCTGTGGGCAAAGCACCACGGCTGCTGCACACAGACCCTTGGGAAGAGCTGTAAATACTGCTACTCTTGGTGACTTGCACAACCACCTGCATCTAAGACAAAATAAGGATGTAGGTTGGCCACCAATGTCTATTTAAGTCCTTCATTGCATGGGGTGGTGGTAGGAACACAGAAAAACTTCCTATTTTTAACCCGTCCGTAGGCCACTTGAATTTTTTGTGCATGGTGCCCTGCTTATATAATTTCTGAATCACGACCTACCCTGGAAGCTGCTTATTTTCTTGTTTCATTTTCAGGAGAGAGAACAAAGGGAAAATGGTACTGAGCAGAGAACTACAGAACTGTCTACTGGCCTTCTAGAGAGAGAGGGAACTTGAGGAGAAGACATCTTAATATCGTAGTGAACATTTTTAAAACGGAGACAATAATGAATATTAGCAGCAGAAATAAATTCCACTTATTTCCTCATAATTTCAGTAGGAACTGGTATTCAGACAGGATAAATGCCTTGGGTAAACCCCCATAACACTTCCTTTAATTTGTTTCTATTATGTGTTTTATTGCTCCAGATTTCTCATCTACAAACACAGAGTGCCCAGAAAGCAATACAACTTGGAATAATGATTTAGCAGCATACTAATTTGTATACATACAAATATAATCATTCCATCAGCTTTAAATTATCAAAAAGAGGGTAGTTAAGAGCTTAGTGACCTAGTTAATAGCTAATGCAGTAGGAGTAAGAAAAACAGAAAAATTTCTTACGTCTGACTTTTTCCCAAACATTCCATCAAACAAAGGTATTTTCTTAATGATTAAAAAGCAAAATTAATGATCCGTGTTATTGAGGCAATATAAGCTTCTCAACAGAGACTACTAATAGCTTCCCTGAGTCACTCAACCCCCGGCCTTGCGCAGTACTTGCCAAGCACTAACTGCCACAGGTCCCCAACTGCAAATTCATCACACCCTCTTGGAAAAGAAACGCCGCCTCCAAGTCTCACAGTCCTGAACACAGTCCCGCTAATAACATGACATGCAAAGATGGCAGCTTGGTGTGCCCTGAGGGGCAGTTTTGGGAACTGTGGGCTGCTCCGCTCCAGGGGTGCATGCCCAGCTGCCTCCAGCCGTGACCCCAGCGGCGCAGGGGGCTGGCATGAGGCACGCAGCCTGTGGCCCCTAGGAAAGCACTTGCTGTTCCCACTTCTTGGTACAACAGGCTCCTTCACACAGCTCCTGGTGAGACAAGAAACGGTGCACAGGACGTTTGTGAGAGGCAGTGCTGCCCAGTGGAAAAAGCAAGAGTGGGACCTATTCTTGGCTCTGCCAATGGCTAATTATTCACTTGTCTTTCACCAGATGTTTATCACCCGCTAAATGTGGTTAATTTTGTGAAACCCTTTGAGACCCCTTGACAAAAAGGGCTTTATGAGAACTAGATACTCAGCAATTTCAATCCCATTTAAAAGGGAACAAACCAAGCCCCCCCCTTCCAGATTCCTCACGTCATGGTGTGTCTTGAATACTGATGTGCAGCCTCTCACACTGCTTTGCTCAATGGGTTGAATAAGTGAATAGGGACAGAACAAGGAAGTACTTTACTTGCAATAGCAAATATGGTGACAAAGTACCATCCTCATGAGAGCAAGAATGTGATGGCCTTTAGATCTCGCTGACTTTCCCTGCAATGGTGTCTCTTTCTTTTACCTGTAGGCACTTGGCACAGTGAGGAAAAGCACCACATGGAAGAAAAATACACAGGATTATATTGCATCCGTTCTTCTCACTGAGTTATGAGGCATATATATAGATTATGACCTCTTCCTAGCACTGCTCACTGTAATAAAACAGATGGTGCTGGGTTTCATACTGATCCAGCAGTTTCACCTATCTTTTGGACATGCCAGAAAAGGGAGGACTGCAGTCTGGCTCAGAATCCACTAGAAGTTTGAGGTGTTGCTGCCATCAGAAAATCAAATAAAGGGGCATTTGCAGAAGGATGCATCCTTCAGTCCCCTGTGAGTACAACCAACAAGGTACACTTTAGAAAGGACATTTTTTTAAAAGAATAATTTTATCCCTTAACAAATTCCTGTGCATAAGAATGTAATTTCACCCTAAGTGACTTCTGGTATAAAAAAAATTATAACGTGAGAAGCAGCTGAGGACATGAGCTTTTCATTGTATCCCACTGTATTTCTGCTGAAATCCTATGGCTCCTTATGCACTTCAACATTTATTATACGTTATATTTCTGATTTCCATATTATCCTTGGCATTCAAAAATCTTTTTGTACAATATAGACAGATTAAATGGCAAAATATTTCTGAAAAAAATAAGAAATACTACCCAATAATTGCTAAACAGTTGCCGTAATTTCAAGCTATAAAGTTAAAAATGGATAACTATTCAGGGGTGTTATGAGAGAGAGCTAAAATTGGAAGGAAATCATTTGCTTAAATTTTCAGCATTAGCACTTCCATCCTCTCTACAATACACAAAAGGCAGAGGAGGTTCCTAGTGAGGTAGTATTGAAGCAACAAATCACTGTTCTGCCACGCTTAAAATCATCTAAAGTCATATTTGTTGTTTTGCCTAACTATTGGGATGGAAATGACTAAGTTGTAAGTGTGATCCAGATATCGGTGAAGTGTCCTGCCTACAAAATGTAATTTTGCTGAAAACACTAAGTTCTTCAGGTATAACGGCTGGGTGAATTGGCTCCATTTTGGGTCACATATGAAAACCCTCTTTTCTCTTTCCCCAGTTGAATAAAATGTGAGGACAGACACAAACAACCTCTGACGCACACATAAGCTTAAACTCAAAAAAGTGGTGTTACCACTGTTTGAGAAATTCATTTCACAATTTCAAAGAGAGATGTATCACTGCCTCTGTATGGAATGAGAAATTTAGTTTAGAATCATCTCCATAACTCCGCTAACACTTCCAAGACATGTTGCAAATGTAATTATCTACAATAGCAAAACTATTTAAGTCATGTAACTGCGTAATTAGGGTCTCTTCTAGTTCATCATTATGAGGTACTAAATAAGATTAAAACATGACTGACTTGATGTTATCTACTTTTTCTACTTTGTCACCTGACATCTCTTGGTAACTATTAATAGGACAGATAATAAAAAGGAAACATTTTGTTCCCCTCTTCAGTAATAGCCATTGCTAATTTCCATTACAAGTGGTTTTCCTCAGGCTTTGGAAAAAAGAATTGAATTGAGAATAAGTCATTTATTTCTGTGAACATTAAAACCTTGACTTCACAGCTGATAATAAATAAGTAAATATTTTCCTTTAGCAAGGAAAATTTGAAACGTTTCAAAATGACTTCGGAGTGGAACCTGACCATTAGCAGTGATGGAAAGCAGGGACTTTTTCCATAACAGAGTAGTAGCAAAGTCTCCAGGCATGGGAAAAATGCAGAAGTTGTTTGCAGGCACTTGTGTACACAGTGAGTGAATAAAAGACGTATTGGCATTGAATGTGAAGCCAAAACCAGAAAATGAAGGCAAGCATCTTGAGAGCAAGTCAGCTCTCAAAAGATGGTCTGAGATCACTTTGCCACTTGGAAGGTAAGTAGGAAAAGCAGATCTTCCCTTAAAACCCATTGCAATCTTAGCTTCATACAAGTGCCAGTACGTACATCTGGTGCACACACACAGCTGTTTAGGGTTATATTGCTCTAAATAGCTGATAAAGTCTTAGTATAGTGAAGGATGAGGCACAGAAACATGAAGTAACTGGACAAGAGTCAGTGGTAACGTGGGCAAAAGAAGACAGATATCCACCTTACTGGGCTTGTGCTATGACCACTCAGCCATATCCCATGTCCTTCCTTACCTGAAACAAAAACCACATTGCAGCAGCTATGCAGTGTGCTTCTCAAAGAATGAAGTACATCAGAACAGAGCCGAAGTAGAATATTAATTTTTAACTGGGGAGAAGATTGTTAAAAATACTCAGTTTTCAGCTTTTCATCTGGCAACTTCTGAAACTCTTCTCTGCACATACATATTTCCCCTTAATTTTAACATCTGGAAGTAAGCCAGGAAAGATCTCTGCCTATGTTATCTAATACAGCAATATGACTTCCAAAATAAAATATTTATTAAACTAGGTTCACAATGCCTTTTGCCTCCAACAATAGACTGTTAATGGATTTTTGTCAAAAAAAAAACCAACCCAACAACTAAACCCAAACCCAACAATTGCCTGGTTTGACCCCTCTTCAATTAATACATCCTATGAGCTGCAAAGAGACACATTCTACTTCTGGACCCTCTGAACAAGTCTCAACAGTGATACATAATATAGACTGTAACAAAGACTCCCTAAAAATTTCCCCCACATATTTATTCCAGGCCTTGAGCTCCAGCAGGGCAGGGACCTGAGAGAGACAGCATTGAGAAACTGAGAAACTTAATGTATAAATCTTCCCATTTGAACTACCCTTGCTTCTGCAGAAGTTGCTGGGGTCACTAAATTAAGACCAAGAGTCATTTCAGGGTAGTCTAGGTGATTATTTCCTCATGCAGAGGGGATGGTAAGACAAGTAGCCTGGATGGGATTTGTATCACGTGGAGAGCAGAGCAGTGTTTTTGCTGGGTAGATCCATAATTAGACATATCTTTTCCTCCACACACCCCAGACACAGGCAACCCTCTCTGCCCTATGATGTGTCTCATCAGCTGAGTTCAATGACACAGACACAGACACATCCACTGTCCAGCCTCCCATCCCCAGTCTCTCCTGGTCCTGCATGCCAAAGCATGCACGGGTAAGAAGCAATAGTGGAAGACAAGAGACATCTAAAAGTGCAGGAGGGAGCAATTACATCCTACATGATTTAAAGTTAGTTTCTTTGCTTGGCTTTTCTTAATCTTTGAAGGAGGAGGTGGCACCATTTCTCATGTCACTTTGCAATGTGTATGACCTATTCTCTGGTAGGTGGCATGTGGGAAAAATAAAGAAGAAAAGCCCAGGTGATGTGCAGCCAGCACAGGAACACTGAGCTACAATGCCACACAAGAGGATATGCAATATTCAGAGCAGTAATCGAGACTGTGGATGAGCTGTGCCCAGTTCCCCTGGAGAACCATTGTCTGTTCTATACACCACAGAATGCGTTATGCCAGGCAACAGAAGCAGGATGACTGTCATCTTTACTGCTAGAATTATAATATAGAAAAATGTCATTAATAAAGAGGGTGAGTATCACCTGCCCATCCCTCCCTACTGCCATTCCATGACTCCTCCATGCCTATTAGAGTTCCGTGCACACATGCACACTGAGCCAACAGGGGGGGAAAAAAGCTCATTTTAAACGAAGAGAGAACGAGAAAAATATTCTATGTCACAACTTTGAAAAGTTACCCGTGAAATACTGAAGACACAGCGTAACCTTATTTTTGCTAGTGATTTCACCACTAACTTTTTCCTATTCCCAGCCTGTATGCTGCTTATATGTGATGTTCTATAGTGATATCTGGTTTTAATACAGGGCTCTCTCTCCCTAAAATTCCTGCTGGTACTGCTAGCTCTATTTTCAAATGGAGAGACTGAAATTACAAACCAATCTCTGCCCCAGTTATCTGCTCCATTCCTTTCTTGGATGTTCCCATCTTGCTGCATGGTTCAGCTGCTGCAGGATGGACAGCAAAGATTCCTGCCCCACAGCTGCCTGAACACCTTCACAGTTTCTAAGCCAGCTCCTGGTGTACATCATTTCTTTTTACAGCTTGGCAGTTTAAATCAGTGCCAATTATCTCAGTACCTGTGAACTATGGTTGTTGAGCAGTTGCTAGATAAGTAGCAGTAGGGAGAAATGGAAGGGGGTACAGAAACCACTACAGACACCTCTGCTTAGGATCCCTGTAGGCTGCTTCTAAGCATCTGTCAACAGAGAGACAGCAAATGCTTCATTCATTGGAAGGTGGAGATTGCCAGGCACCCCACAGCTAGGCACATCAGTGCCAGCAGCAGCCTAGCTCCAGCCATCAGTCCTTCCACCAAGGCTATGAGGTTGAAAGACAGCTAGGGAGAGCAAAAGCTATAAGACGTAGCCTCTTGTAAAAAGCCCCAGTTCAAAAGCAGGCTAATGTGGTCAGCCCTGGTTTCGGTTTATATTATTTCGGAATATTAGGAATAGCAGTAAGTGGATAGTCACTGTGCTTTAATTATGAGAAAAGCCCCATAAGCTGTTGTCTCTTGAAGTATATCCTCCTACGCCATGAATAGTTTTACTTCAACAGAAAGCACATTAGATCCTCAATGAAAACACAGCAGAGCTTAGACTGTGTGAATACAGCTGCTAAGCAACCTTACCAACATCTTGTCTATTCCTGCATTGTAGCTATGAATAATTACTCCTCCATGTAACCTTTGCCTTTCTGTCGCTGCTCTTCCACAGCTGTATACTGTCGTAACTGCATATGGGCCCAAACCAAAATCCCAGATCTAAAATTTATTTTCATATTTAAGGAAATCTGGAAAGAAGTCCAAACAGGTGTCTGCCCTCCCTCGCTATGACTGGATTATGTGGAGCCCTGAATAGAAAAAAAAACAGACTTTCAAGGCTGTGTTTTTGTTTCAGATACTGTGGTTCAAGCCCATCTGTACTCATTTTCTTCCTCTGATCTCTACTGACAGAGGCAACTTTAAAAATCAACCCATAAACCAAACGATTCCACCAAAATTTAAAAAATACTTTCAAGGCATCGATAGTAATTAAGACAGTTACTGCATTCACTGACTACTCTGGCCACTCTTTCTGGAAGAGATGTTGAGCTAGTGCTGCTTCGTAGGAGGAGGAGATTTTATTACACAACTGCACGCAAGAAACTTTAACACAGTGTTTGGGGTAAACTAATGAATTGCCGCCTTCTTGGCACATCTCCCTGTTAACAAAAGACACCAGCATTGACAACTTTACCTCAGCTTCTGTGAGGCTGCCCACAAATTCACTTCCTAAGGGTCCTGGTCTGTATAAAGTCCCCAGATTAGGGACTGCACAGATTTTAAAAAGCAAAAATTAATAGAAAGACTAAAAACTGCTGACCATTCTTCAGAAATACATACAAAGCTGTTTGTTTTGGAAAGTAAATAAAATTTCAGCTCTGCAGTCCTAAAATGTAGTAAAGTCACATCACTAAGAATGCAGAATTTAATCTGTCACTAGAATATTACATTTCTAATCAATATATGATTGTAATATTGGATTATATAACTGATAATCATTACTACGAATATTGATCATATTAAATTACAAAGACTTAAACAGTTAATAATGAAGGAATCAATATTTATAAAAGTAAATGTCTAGAATTGAACCTCTTGTGGTATTATGAAGTAGCTGCGGGATGCATTTACTCTGCAGAGTTTTCCACGTAAGACCTACTATTCCAGCTCTTACAAATTACAATCTCAAAACAATGATTTTTCATCTTTTCTAAATATGTGGGACTCTGAAAATTTTCCAGGGGGACTGAGGATTCCAGTACAGTGCGGTTCGGCCTAGTGATAATAACTTTGGTTTTCCTCAACACCTAACACAGATCCATTAGAAAGCATCAGCAGGATTGAGCAGTCTAAGCACAGATTTAACCCCCCTTTTTCTACACCGTAAACATCAAAGTAGGCGTAACTCTTGTTTATGCAGGAAGGGAACTGCTTTTGGAAAAGAAAAACAGTCTTAAGGCTGAAGAGCAGGAACTTTCTGGGAATGGGACACTCTGCTCTCTGACTGTGGGCAGGCCATTTAACTTCCCTGTTACCATGTGTCTGTCCAAGGCCAGCAAGTGGCCTGGCTGCCAAAGCCAGCAGCTAGCAATGCAGATTTACAGAGAAAAAGAAAAGCACTTGTACTCGGATAGGGCCATGATATTTTACCTTCAGCTACAACTCCTTGTCTACGTTTCTCTCTCTCTCTCTCCCCTAGCGAAGTTGAAGAGTTCGTACATAAAAGCACCGCACCAAAAGCAGATTCCCATGGGCTCACACACCCAGAGCGAGGAGGAAGGCAAGCACTGCACACACCAAAAGGAAAGCACTGTATTTGCTCCCTCCCAACATCCACACTTGCCCATGTTCGTCAGAGAATTTGCATTCATTAAAGAACACTAGCACCAGCTAAATTAAATATATTTTAAACACTGAATGCTAATTTCAGGAATGCCTCTGTCTGCTCAAGTGCTAAGAACCAGCTAACGACACTCTCACTGTTTCACATGCAAATTGTACTAATCTAGGCATATTTTCTACTGTTTATCAAAACCAATAAACACTTCCTTTTTTCCCCTAAGAACCTAGAAAGCTACATAATTACTGTAACTTTGGTCTTACAGCAAATTTTTATGTTTTTAACTCTCACAGCAAAAGTCACATAAATAATACATTTATATTACATGTTCTATTAAAGGTTTTCAATGCGGTTTACAAAAATCAATTAATGCACACACTATTGCTGCAAGACAGGAAACTACCTGCTTCATCCAGTCACTGATGTCCAAAAAATCTGTATTAGCCAGGTGTTAACTAGTCTATATGCATTCAGGAGGGTTGCGCTACTCTAATGAAACTGATTTTAATAGGAGTTTATTTAAGCCTCTGTTATTTCTCCATGTAGAAAAGGCATGTGCCTTTCTATATCTGTCTGTGTGTACATGGCCATCCAGTAATGAGGGAATGAAATGCATCTTCTTCCTGAATAATGGGGCCCCAATCCTGGGTGGAGCATGGAAAAGTTGCCTAGAATCCACTAAGAGTTATTCGTTAACTATTAAAGCTGAGGAATATGGAGAGCTTGAAATGAATGAAAGCACATTTGTTTACGCTGAACAGGACGCTCAGCTTCTGGGGATGCAAATGCTCCATTCCTAACCAGGTAACCAGGTCCACTGGGAGCATGGCAGCTTTGTGCTCTGTGGGGCCAAGTCACTCTTCTCTCATGTCTTTCAAACTTCTCCCTAATTACTTGCACACAAGCCATGGGCAAGCCCCCAGACATTCTGGTTGCCCATAGGTGCCATGTTGAGGTCCACTTGGGCAGCTTGGGGGGCTGTTGTTCCAGCAGTCTTGCTAGCTATTTTCCTTGGCATCTGTGCAGTAAGGTTTTGGCAGTAATTAGCACACACTGTAAGCAGGGTCCTTCGCAATTTTGTATGGTATAAAACTTTGTTATGACCTTCATTTTGCAATAATCTTAGCATTCAATAAAAAAGAATGCTAATGAAAACATGTTTATGAGGGATTAACATGGCAACAAATATAAAACTGCTGCGCAGTTTAAAAAAATTACTAAATACTTTTCTCATGACTCCCCTAAATATTCTAAATTATTTATACTGACCTTCTGAGCAAATCAGCTCTTACATTTAAGCTGCAATACTAAATGTAATAGAAACATTATTAACAGAGTGCTTGAAGTTGCATGCCTCGTATAACACATGAGCAATACTCTTTAACTCTGCTGTTCTACTGTTCCGCTCACGTAGCACATGAAATTTAGGGGCCTTGGTGCTGGAAGTGTTAGGGGTTTTGGTCCCTTCTTCTTTCTCCAGACCCTTGTAGGTAATTCCCTGGCTGGAGAATAGGCACAAAGACAATCAACTGTTAGGGCAAGAGTTACCGGCAGAGCAGCCCTGTCCCTTTTTCTCTAGAGACAAGGTTCATCCTGCAGGATATTGATTCAGCCACTTGGTTGGCTGAACATATCACAGAAATGTTCTGTAGCGCAAAGTACCCTGGAGGGGGTGAGCTTTTAGGGATTGTTTGTAGGGTTCTCATTAAATCTGAGATCTATTACCCAGCAATTCACCATTGTGGAGGACAAAATTTCTGAAGATTCATGGGAATGTTCCAGCTTTGTGCTGTATAAATGTAAACTTTACTTCTCATCCTTCACTAGCTGTCATTCCATTAGCACAAAGTGACCATTTCAATATCATTTGTGTTGAGCCTTGTAAACATCTGTCTTCATGATTATCAAGTTTTGGTATGGTCCATGTTTGAATACTAACTGATGCCACTCACATCTAAGTTAACTCATTTTGGGTTTTACGATCAGAGGTTAGACCACACGGTGAGGTGGCACAGAGAACAACTGGCAGCACAGACACTCTTTTATTTGAAAAGAGACTGACTGGCGAGGGATGTTAATCTTTGGAAAGGATAAACCAGACATGATAAACAGATATGACCCAGTCAAGCATCTGCAGTGCTTCCTTCAGTGAAGTCCAGCAGTCCCAGCTGGTGTGTCAGGGAGACTTTTCTAAGCCTTTTCTAGCCTTTCTGGTTGGATGGCCAGATAATTTAGTTATAATAGTACTTGTAAATACTGCAAAACTCAATGCAAGTAGTGGTGATTCCAACCCTTTTATTTCCTCCCAGCAGTGCCAAACATGGGGAAGGAAATTAAAGTAAATGACAGGAAAAGCAAAGCAGCTTTTCTCAGGGCAGGCATACTTTGGAGATACATACTTAAAAACACGCTTAACATGGTGCCAGAGAGTAAAAGGTATAGCCAGGCCAAACAGCCTGGGGGATGTTTGTTACCACTGCTTATTCTGCAAGCATATTCAAAGTCAAGTCCCTTGAGACAGCAAAATTTCATCTATTCTCCTTCTATCCCTGCACCACAGAGCAACAGACAGGTCGTTAGTTCTGGCATCTTTTAATGGAAATTCAAAATACTGCAATTTTCCTGTTTACATCACAAAGTTAATCATAAAATTCATTCAGACTGAATGCTAACAGAACGGTTTGCTCTGATCATTTTACGTGTACTCTGTATTTTAATTGAATGATCACCTGCCTATACATTTTTTTCTGCTTGCAGTGCCTAGATTTATATCCCTAGAAATTGTCTGCCTGCCCTAAATCAGAACAACAATGAAACCCAAGTTTTTGTGACCATTTTAAGATTGCTTGCATTAGTTTTGCTTTCATTAGGTTTGCTAATGTAAACAACGGAAGTAAACCAATTACTCCAAAAGGCTTTGTTGCCTGGTTGCACAGATTCTGAGAGCGGGAAAGACAAAGGATGGAAACAAGAGTTCAGAGAGCCCCAAACCAGGGAATAATGTTAAAATGCCCAGTGTCGTTCATGCCACAGGATCTCCATCCACCTGTGCATTTCAGCTTTGGACAGAGAGGTGCACCTCCAGATCTCCCACTTCTATCATTTTTCAACGAAACTGACCTGTGCCATTACTTTCACCCTGGACAGATATTCACATTCCCAGGCTATGGAATAGCTTCTGGAGGTCTATGTGCAACAGCTACTGTAGCGTCACTTCGGGATTTTGTCAGGGGCACATACTGGCTCAGGACTTAGGATGCTCAGGAGGGCTGGCATTAGTCTTGTTGACAAAACCAAAATGGAGTGTAAATGTCCCAGAGGAGGTGCCAATAGGCATGTGCTATCAGTGAAGGTGTGCAGGATACAGGCCTAAGATCATCATCCCAAAATTCAAACGCCAGTTTTATGGTCAGTAAGCTGGCCAGCAGTATTTCATTCTGTGGCATTCAGCAGAGAATATTAGCTAATAATCCAAATATACAGATGGATTTTCTATTAGACTTTGACTCAAAGATGTTTATGACAGTGACTGAAACTGTGTTTTCTGGCTGACCTGAAATACAACATCAGACTAAACTCTGATCTGCTCTGCCAGGTGTGTCAGGGTAACATATGGCTCTGCACTGTGCAGGCTAACCCAAGCGAAAAGAGGGGGCAGACTCGAACATTAAAAAGCCAAGGTCCTATAGCAAATACTCCTTGAAGCTAGTTATTGCATTTGAGGCAGTGTGTAATTCTGTCCTGGAGTTAACTATTAAAAAGGTACCAGTTTTAAATACTGCCATGAAATACAAGATTATAAAATGCAAAACAGGTGAACTTGCCATCTGGAGTGGCGCAAGCTGAATACACAAGCGCTCGCTGCATTTAAAATGACAGCCCAATCCACGAGAGGAATTACCAGCAAAACAAAGTGGACAAATGCTCTTTTGATCACTACCTTGATTTTCCTATTTACATGTGCTGGTTGTTTGCCTACTATCAGGTAAGTGCTCAGTGTGCAATGTGATGGTTTAAAAGGCCAGTGCTATTTTTAGCCGTGTACATATTACAAGGTAGCAGAAATGTAGGACAATTCACACAGGCAAGGCACGGGCAATTCTTGCCTGAAAGCATGCAGCGCTTGAACTGCTGCTTGAAGAGAAAGGACCACAATCCCAGTCAAGAGCTGGTTTATAACATCTCTGTGTCAAAATCTAGTCCAAACATATATGCCCTCAAACACGAGCGGCCAAGTATAATAGATGCTTTTGTCTGGAGTCCTGTTTAAGCTGCCAAAGGGGTGAGACAGGGCCACGGCGTGATCCTCACAAGCAGCCTCCCAGGTTTTCTGACCTGAAACATTCAGTTCTGACCAATCTGTTTTAAATCCCATGTTGGCACTGGCTCCAGGTTCATGCAGAAAGCAGAGGGACCCCCAGAGGGCACAGAACTGGACAGATCGCCGTCCACCTCAGTCTCCTCACCTACAGCCTAGCAGCCAGGGAGAGGACACAAGGACATAGGCTAGCCAAGGGCAACTTAGCAGGGCCCCAGGCCAGCTCTGGGGCATTTTTGGCAACAGGCTAACAAAAGGCATTTGATTTGCTGACAATCAATAAGAGTTTCTTTGCAAATTTTTCCTTCCCATAACAACATTATTGGGCACTGGTGTCATCTCCTGAGACCTGTGTCCTTCTGATAAGTTTCTTAGGTATTTAGACGTGGAGGTTGTTCCGAGCCACAGTGGAGTTGCCATTCTACATGGAGTGGCACGTAGGAGAGAGAAGTAATTTTTCTAGCTGCCTGGGGCAATGAAGCAGCTTCTGCTGCTGGGAGGAGAGAGGAAACACAGATGTGACTGCAAGCTGGTCCTTGGAGGTGCCAGACAAGTTTGATGTCAGCACAGAAGATGGCCTAGTTTCAAAGGAGGGTAGGCATGGCAGAACGAGGAGAGGGAGCTGAGTCCTGCAATGACAAGGCCACACCAGATAATCATCCATGCACACTTTGCACGCCTCAAAAGGTGAAGGAAGAAGCAGTGTTGTTTGGGGTAGGGCTCAGAACAATGAGCTGCAGCTGGCAAAAGAAAAACATTATTAGGGCTGAATGTTAGGAAACATCCGAAATGATGAGCAAGTTGCACACTGTTTAAAATGACAAGGCAAGAAAGAAAAAAAAAAAATCTGTGCCTGACCTGCCATTTTACCATACTACAAATTCTCATTTAACTACAGAAAAACATGTCTGAGTTAAGTTGAGTGGAGTTCCTGCAGAGTTATTAACAGGGTGAGAGAGGTGGTGACTTAGCTACCTCTCAGTAACTGTCTGCAGATTATTTAATGTCTGTAATGTGCTTTAAAGATGAAAAACACTGAGTGCTTAGTAAATTAGAACAAAAAAAAAATCCCCAACAGTGGCATCTATTAAATTACAAAATAAACTCTCCAGGGAAGCCTCAGAAGTATTGTCACTAAATAAATTTAAAACTGAACAGCTTGAAATGTATTTACTATAGGAAAGAGACCTGCATTTGCCCCAAGGAAAAGAGATGAAATGTCCTAAGGCTCCAATAGTCTTTCATCTCCAGTTTTTTATCGCTCTTTCCTGATGCACAGGGGAGAGAGATGATTATTTAAACTGTTTTTTTCTCTGGAGCTGTCTAGTGAAATGTGCTGACAGGTGCTATCCATCGACTGTATTTCAGGTAATTCACAAGGCAGGCAAGGAAGAGGGCCCACATTCTTTGACAAGAAGCACGCACACGCTGGAGGAGGATGCAGCTTCTCTTTGAGACCAAGACAAGCTGCCAGCCTTTGCCATTTTCAAGGCAGACCAGAAAAATTTTTACCCAGACACATTTCCAGACAGATGCACACAGCAAGCAGCAAGCAACAGCTTGGTCAATCCTAGGCTGTCACAGGATGCTCAGAACAAAAGGAAGAGGCAACATTTTCTTTTTCCTTGTGGTCCTACTACATCTGGTCTGCGCAGAGAGAGCAGCTCTTTTCTCTTGCTACCACTGACAAGAGCCAGAAATTAGGTTGTTTATATTGCCCAGAGCAGAGGGAGAGGCAGGGGCAGGAGGAAGGTGAACAGGAGTCCAAAGAGCAAAGTCAGCTGGTGGAAGAAGGAATTCAGACATTGCTAGCTTTTACACAGCAACAAGAGGCTCAGTTGTTTTGACTCTGATTTCCCATCTCAGCTACACCTCTATCTGGAATGGTTACGTATTGCAGCCCCATGCTGCGGGCACCTCACTGAACAGCCACATCTGCCCTAAAAACTATCGAGCAGGCTAGAGGCTCCCATGAGGCTTGTTACAGCCTCCAGGTAAGCACCCGCCTAGAGTCCCCTGTGAAGCCCCGGGAGGCACTGTCGAGTCTGGAGCATGACTCACAAGTCACAGGATGGCTGCAACTGCAGTTGAGTACCAGTTACGATGGAGGAACTTCCTTTGATCCTGTGATATGAGGCTGTGGGCAGGCCTTTAAGGAGGTGCAGCTCCTGCCCCACCAACAGAACTGTTCTGCAGCTCAGCAAGAAAGAGAAGTGACAGGGTAGCAGACACTGTCTGAGGGAGGGAGGTGTGGTCAAATACAGAGGATGCCATCAAGAACAGCAGGGAAGATAACAAAATGCAAATTAACTACTTTTTCTTAACTTGTAGGTAGCTTCAATACTTTTATTAAATTACACTTTCTGTCATTACTTGTTCATCCATAGGTTTTTGCGGTAAATATTAAGTACAGCAAAACACAGAAATAATTTAATGTTATTCCTGTGATGTGTTGAGTACGCAAAAGTTCTTTTTAAGAGTACACACATGGATCCTCAGCATAATTACTTTACTATGGAGTTCATCTCTGCTTAGTGGTAGAGGGCTCATATTTTCCTTTGTATTCAGCAAGGTGATAGATGTTGTACAGATATTCCTCAGACATGAAGACGTTTGCAGGCCACATAAACCTTTGGGTGGGTGAAAAGGAGAGGGAGAGAGAGAGAAATGAAAATTGGAACTTCTCAAATGACATCATCTTTTCTAGCTATGTTCTGTGGCCCAGGTTGGCAGCATGTGGGAGCTGGGTAAGAGATGATAAACTCCATTTCCAGAGGCAATGCGACAAGTACCACAGGGTCAGGCAGGAGGAAGAGACACTGGTTCATTTCATGCAAGATAATGCAATACAACCTACCACTACACATTCCTTAATGAAATTTTCCTATGCAGTGTCAGCAATAGCAAATGAGGATGGCTGGCCACTGTCTCACCTTGGTTTTTTTATCTTTATGGGCTCTTAAGCTAACTTGTCCAGTCCTGAAATTTGGAAAGACATGGTACGTTGTTGGTAAACCCAAATCTCCTCCCATCACTGCTTGTCCTACTTTCTCTGGGCCAAAGTCCCAGTACTGCAGTACAAAGTGGGAAGCCAGGTACCGTAATTCAGGCAAGAAATCTGGGCTGCAGCTCAAAACCCAAGATGCTTGCAAGAGGAAGTCTGATGGGGAAAAAGAATCTCACATCGCAAGATCTTTGCAAATTAGACATCAGGAATCAATTCAGAACTCTACTTCTCAGAGTATTCAGGTGCTCCAAACACACATTTCTCAGTGGTACAATCTTCATGCTGTATCTTAATGGCAAATGACTTCATAACCAACAGCTGCACTGCTGGTTATCAGAATTAGAATAAAAGTCTCAGTTAAGGAGATCTCTCTATTTTGAATCAAATTTGTCATTAAAATTCATCAAATTAAAATTTCACTATCAGCAAATTTGATGTTCTAGAAGACTTTTCAAGAGGTATATTTAAACTGAACTGGAAAATGAGGGCATATTCCAATAAATCCACGAGATTGTTGTAAATTACATATTAAAATGTTTTTTAATTAGAGGTTTGTTTTATGATAAGTTATGTTAATATTCATACTTGCTCAGGGAAAATAAAGTCACAGTACATGTGCCAAAATTCATTACGGAGGCATTTGATTCAAATCATATTCTAAAAATAACAATAAAACTTGTTTTATTGCAAGTTTCTTGTAGCATATTCATGTTATGATGTAAAACAAAGTACAATGCATTATATTTTTAATACAGCCTCATGAAATATCTGAATGAAATATTTACTGTATGTAATGGATGAATCAATAACAAACAACTTCTAAGCTCTTCTCTTAATAACCAGTGATCCATTCACCCTCCCTTCCCCCAAAAACATACGGTGTAGAGTAAATAACATTTTGCAAAGCTTATTGAAGTACTGGTAACAAACATCCTGAGTAAAAGATATATATTTGACGGGAACAGCTAAATCATAGGGATGCCTTTTCAGGATTTTATTACATTGTTTTACCTCCTACAGAACAAACAAGCAATTCATTTTCTTGTAAATAAATACCTAAGGAAAACACGTAGTATTGACTCTAGGGAATTTCTGAGCTATTTCACCTCCATAGCTTTTTGCTGAGTATTTTGAATGTGTGATGACAATCTTTTTAGGAAGACATTTGGATGCACTTTGTTCAAACTGTTACAGTCAAAATCCTGGTATGGACAAAAAGACACACAACTTACGAGCAAAGCCAAGAATGTATTGTTACTGTCATTGAAACTTTAACTAGTAATCATTGAATTATTAATCCTAATCTAATTATTATCGAAAAAAGAGGGGAAAAAAAAGAAAACAGAAAATGCTTTTAACTCTCAATAATGATACAGGTGAAACTGTTACACACTTTTCTTAGTTTCTAGCCCTTCTCCACTGCCTGCCTGGTGGCTGGCCTAACATCATAGATGATGTTTTACATACACTGGATACTTTCTCTTTGTTCTCTTTGTTACTCCTAAAACTGCTTTTACCCAGTTCCCAGGTCTGCCTTTATTTAACTATTAGTCATTGACCACTGATGTGCTGTTTACAGCTGTGCGGTCTCAAGTATCATCCCATACCCTCTATTGGCATCTGCTATCTGTACTTCTCTGTAGTGCATCCAGTAGTTTTCCTTTGGAGGCCTCTGCTATGATACCACATTTATAGTCCTCTATGCTGTATCATTTCTCTAGGGTCCTACATTCTTCATTCTACATAAAATAACTACTTGTTACTCTCACCTAAATAAAAATTATGGTTATATCACACAACAGTACAAAGCTAAGCAAAAGTAGAATAAATTGTGTAATAGTCACCTGATTGTTAGGATTGTTGCAGCTAAACAAGCTAAAGCAAAACCCCAGGCAGGCCAAGACAAGCCCAGACAAAGCCTTAAGTCCTGAGGCCTTACAGAGTTCCTGCAAAACTTCTGGCCTGTTACAAACAACAGCAACGTGTGTCACCATGAATACAGTAAATACAGGGCTACACAAAGTTTGGATGCATGACAGCCTACAAATGGAGTCCATTCTTGACAAGTTCCACCATGTAGTCACAATGCCTCACAAACAGCCAGAGAAGGGAACTGGCTCATTCAGACTCCTCTTCATAGTCACTTCATTTTTACTTAGAAGTAACTAACTTCACATCGCTGCTAGTAACAGCTGTATCTATCCTGACCTAGCTGTGTGAATTGGTGACTCTACTGTTTTGCTCCTACCTGGAAGAAACTCAGCCTGCAGGGCTAAAAAACAGCAGGGAGAAAAACAAACAGACAAACGAAAAAAAAAACAAACAAAAAAAAAAACTTATAAGGTTTCTTTTGCAGGTGACTGTTTTTTCTACACACTTTAGCCCAGCTAAGAGCATGCAGGGAAGTGTTTCCTCAGGAGCAGGACATGGCTTAATATTGAGCCATAAATAGGCCCCTAGTCCTAGAAGCCATTTTAACTGGCTTCTCTTCCTGGTTCTTCAGCAGTTCCTTGCATGACCTTGAGGAAGGCACTGGTAATCTGTGACTTGGGTCTGATCTTCCTCCTGTCAAATCTGAGCAGTATTGTTACTTAAGACCTTATGACAAAGCAGTTCAACAGCTACAGATAAAACATACGATTTAAATGCAAGCTACTATTCTATTATCCACAGAAGTCACCTCCAAGCCAGTTTTGTAATTTCTGACATGGACCCTTTAAACTTGTGCTGTAATGCTGCATCAGCCCTGAATGCTTGATCCTGGTGAACAGTCACCTGAAGTACGTGCTGTGCATATGGCTGGATGAGCTGCAAGAAAGAAGCTGCCCTACCTTCTTTACTCCGATTTTCTACTGCAAGTAGTGTTCTGGAAGTGAGTACTGGGACGCTGTGCTTTTCATCAGCATCTTTCTAGGAAAAGCCTAGGACAAAAGAGGAAGGAGGGGAAATCATAATACGTCATGTTGTAGCTCCTTTATTAGTGTTATTCCCTTAGTCCTGACCTTGCCAGCTTCAAACTAGCCCCTGCTGTGCAGCTCCCTACTATGCTCTTATAGCAACTCCTGTGCCTCGGAAACACATCCTGCTTGCACTCAGTTCGCTTATTCTTCATTTTAGACCAGACTGAATATAACTTTGAAGGCAATGAAAACTCAGCTCTGTTCAACTGAAAGTTCAAGGTCACAAACATGTCCGATTCAATTGATTTCCAAGGAGAATTTCCTCAAATTCTGGATTCCCCCTATCCTGACAGATTCCAGTTCCCAATTATGTTGTCATTTCTATATCACTCTAAAACAAAAACACAGAGATGCCTATATTCACAATTACTCCTTACTGCTCCCTACAGTACAAGTTTTTCTAAGCAGATGCTTGTCAAAAGATGCTTAGGCTTTCTACCCACTGACACTTGGAAAGCAGCTTCTCATCAAGCCTGCAGGTTGAAGCGGAGCCTTGGAGTCAGCAAAAAAATGCAACCTCAGAAAAAACCCCCAATTTTTTATTTAACAGGGTTAGCTTTCCTGGTAGGCTCAACGTAAAGTTATGAGCATTGCTATATACACTGGAATACTACCTCATCCTGGTTTCTGCTGGTACCCTGGTGTTTTATGCTACTTCTGACGTATGCCCTTCAGGTCTGCAGGCACCGTTAAATGTTCATGGACTTTCATAAATTACAAAAATCACAGCAACTGTACATTTATTTTATATCTCAGATTTACACTGATCTTTGTAAATAGGCAATATGCAAAACATACTTTACTGTATCGTTTAGGAGTAATTATGCCAAAAGGTGAATTTTCCTATTAGTGAGAATTCTAGAAGCAGAAATTACTGAGAAGTGCAGTTGTTATACGAGTAGTTTGAATTATAACTGTAGGCTGAGTCTAAGTCAGAGATTTCTTAGTGAAATTATTATCTGAATCTTTTAAATACCTGATGCTATTAGTCTTCTCTCTCTTCAGAATAAGTCCTGAACTTATCTTCTCTTTTTAGGGTATCTATCATCTCCAATTGCTCAAGTTAACCAGCTTAACCTACGTGCTCCCAAATGGGCCTGTTATTTCAGCACAGAGGCGCTGCATGCACAAAAAGCCCAAAATGCGTCTTTCATTCATTTTGCTCAAAACCAAACCATTCCTGAAGGGTATTCACAAATGGAAACATCGCCACACAATTCAGACACTCCCATGTGTTTTTCTTTACTAGACTTGATATAGTATTTTTCTCCAGAGCCCTTCCACTCCTTTGCTTATGACAATTAATGAAGCCAGGCCTGCACAGAGAGAGGGTGTTTAATGTTACAGCATTAAGGTTACTCAACCTATGCTAGCCTGTTCAGCACTGCACATTTCTAGCACTCTCTCAAATTTATTTCTAAGTACTCCTATCCAAAAGCCTTCTATAATTAGGCCAAATGCAATCAATTCATAGAGCACCATTGTTTTCCCATGTTTCAAAGCAGTCATTCAGGACCGTTACATGCTCTGAATTGATTGAGCATGGGGATTACTTTATCTCCAGGGGAGATGATGATCAGCATTTCCCACCCAGTTCCTGAGATGTCTTTACTAATTTATCTTAATAACATCTTTGTGTTTTGACTCAGAAGGAAAGAGATCAAAGCAGAGAACAAGGCAGGCATACTCTCAAGATTAAAATTGGCCAGAGGCAATCAGCGGAGCAAGTAAACAGTTCTTCAGCAATCTGAAGAAAAGTCTAGTCTAACATGAGTGGTTTTGTGCTCCTGCAAGCTCTCTCCCAGTTAGCCCAGCTGGCTTGGGAGGTCACATCTGCTGCTCACACTATTTCTTGTTGTCATCCCATCCCTATTGTCCCTTTTCAGCCTTGAACTTTGTTAAGCAGTAACATTACAACAAACCTTGCAGTTCTCCTTTCCTCCTAAGACAGCACAGAACTGTATTCCTTACAGGAACAGGGGCTGATCTTCCAAGTACACCAGGCAGCTCTTGGCTTCACTTTAACCCTGAGCCCTGCCATGCTGAGGAGTACTCACCTATCAGCCTGAGGTGCAGCAATCGGAACCCTCAGCAGAAGATTTGGGGCTTAAAGGGTCAGCATATTTCTGTGTTTCAACACTATCGCATTTCACTTTGGCAGAAGTACAGGAGACAGGAGGTGGGGGAGCCTATGTTTCATTTGATAGTATGTCTCACTTGGTACCTTGTCATTTCTGATGGTCCTCTCTGTTCAGACTTTCTCATCTCTGAGAAATGAAATTGCTTGGCTGGAAGTTGGTTCCATGTCACATCTTAAACAGAACAACCTAATCAGAAGGGAAAATGAGAGGGAGATTGCACTCCTTGTCTTAGGCTTAGGAGCCTAAAACATAACTCCTGCTTATTTTCTTGGCTCTCTTTTATATTGAGAAGACAGACTTAATGCAAAGGACCACTTCAAAGTGTTCATTTTAGCTTCCATTGAAGCTTGATTTTTAAAGTGGACTTTGCTTCCAGTCAGCTCAGGAGCCACTGCAATCTAGTTTAAAAGTGATTTATTTTTTTTTTTAGATCGGTGAGCATTAGGCCTATCCTGTGCTCTCATCTTGCTCAAAGCCAGAGGTGGACAGAAGCAACTCACCTTTGATTGAGAATTAAGGCATATAAATACAAGATCACATGCCTGGGAACAAGAGACACACTTCCCATGGAACAGGGAGTTGGATCCTGCTAAGCAGCAGCTCTGAAAAGGACACAGGAGGTCACAGTGGAAGAGCACCCAGGTGTCAGTAGCACGATGCTCTAACAAAAGGAACACTGCTGCTACCTACGTAGTAGCACACTGAACACAGTACTTGGCAGTGATGAGACTGTTGCTGACACACTTGAGCTGAGACCTTGGCTTTGAAGCACTGGAGATGTGGGAAAGGCATTTGCAGTTTGAGAGTGCTATCTGTTTTGCAGGTCCTCTCCCCTCCTCTTCCCAAAGCTTTGCGTACACTACAGACTTCATCATTGCTAACAGTCAACCTGTGATGGAACCCAACACTAGGGAACAGGAGACTCCAGGCAGGTCTTTAAAAGGTGTCATTGGGTAGGTGCAGGTGTTCTTGTGCTAAACGTTCATCCAAAAGGTAGAGACCGATTCAGCCAGTCCCTTCACATCTGCTGCTAAGAAAGGAACAAGAAAGAAAGCCAGCACTAGCCCAAAAGAGGTGAGCAATCCTGTCTCTGTGGGACACCCTGGTGTGTCCTGTGCTCCAGAGTTCTGCTGTGACCCATATCTAGAGAGAGACAATCTAAGCTTAACCTGGGAAGCTTTAAATGAGAAACTAATCTTCCTCCTGGGTCACCACCTGACTGGAGATCAGAATTTGAGGGATCCTTCATGAAAAGCCTGTCACAGTGCTGGAAGCCAGGTCCCACAGCGCAGGTGAGGAAGGAGTGAGGAATGCAGCCCCATGACGTATATGGGGCTTGGGCTCCACTCCATTCCATCACAACCTATAATCACGGGTGAGCCCGGCCACTGGCTCTAATGTTTCCTTTAAAAAAAACCCTGTATTTCTAAAGTCTCATCATTTTCATTCTCCCTGTATATGGTACTGCTTCTGTCCCTATAGATTTTATTAGTCACTCACCTCCATCTTCTTTAGATTCATTGGTGAAAATAGGCCAGAAAGGTAAAAATACTAATTTAAAAAATTTGCCTTCTTGAAACTGCTTCTAAGCAGCTGAGCGATATGAAGTGCCAGGCATCTAGCCATTGCTTTTTAACCAGCTAGACATCCAGCCATTGTCTGTTTTTTTTTTTTTTAACTGGGTAAAAGGCCTGCCAGATTTATCATGATATTTAGGGTTCTGCCACGCATGTCAAATCGAACAGCCATACCACTGGCACAAACAGAGAAATTGTTCCCATCTCATGGGCTTGGTAGGGCTGATTTCACTCCTTTATGTGGAAATGTGGACTGTATCTCACTTCTTACAAGGCTGTCCACACTCAGGCTGGGGGCAGGCAAGCTCCCAGAGTCACAGGAGCCAAGTGCTTCCAGAATACTATGCTGAGGGGGGCGGGGGGGGCATCTTCATGTAGAAGATCTGCTCTGATCTTTTGGCACATCCTGGGCCTCCCATTGGGACAGCAGAGCCCTTGTCTCCACCATGGCACTGGGCTGCTTTGAAAAGCCAGGAAGGACAATCTCAACACAGGGACTTCTTTCAGCCACCTCTATTGAAAGGGGACAGCCATCTTTCATCATTCCAAAGAGCTGTAGAAGTTTTGCTCTGTAAGTCTTGTACCATAAGGTTTCTTTCCTAGATGTTAGACCATTTTTGTGGCACTTCCTTGATATCTCAATAACATTAACACTGAGCAACATCGTTCTCACCAGTGTCTATCCAATGGGAAGGTCACTTCCCTGCTAAAATCAAGTTGCATATTTCTCTGGTGTAAAACTGAAACTGATGTTTTAGTCGCAGTGGGTAGGACAACCTGAAGAATGACCTTTCCCAGATCTGGTTGGGCTGGTCATTTTCTGAAACCTCGTTGCTCATAACATAACATCATACTGTACTAATGGGTTTTCTCTCTAGTGTGAAAAGTGGCTCTCTGAAGATCGGGTAAACTTTTGACTTTTTTCCCCTATGGTATTAGAGAAAATAAGAGAGAAGGAGGAGAAACAGAAAACTCAGTAAACTGGAGTAAAAAATATGAGAAAGGCTTCAACTCTGAGGAGCAACTCAAAGCAATTTTGAGTGACAGTCTTTGGGTTTTGGTTATTTTTTTTAAAATGGAAATCATGTGCTTGTATCTTATAATGGTAAATAGTGATGTGATATGTAACATGCCTATCATTGTAATATGTGATAAACTAACCTGCAAATTCTCCTTCGCGTGTGTGTAGGTACGTATTACACTTCAAGATTATGTTTTTTTCAATCAGTTTTAGTTTTCTTGACTTTGTTGTTCACTTTTTGATGAAGGAAAAAAAAAAATGGAAGCAAGCATCACTTACTTTACTGGTCCCCCCCTTCACATTAGTAAGGAAAGCAAAACAGCTCCACGCACCAAAGCTGTTAACTTTAGCGTAATACGCTAGGTACTAGCTGGTCCAGCAGCTTCAGAAAACAATAACAAAGAAAAGCATCATAAAAAAAGACCAACATCATTTTTATGTAAAAATATCCCAGTCTGAAAGCCATGTGCCTCCTATTTCCAGCCTTTTTCACCCAAGCCTATATGTACACAGACCTCAGGACACACGAGATGCTAACAGCCTCGAGGGGAGAAGCGAGTCGAGGTTGTTGCCTCACCTAACTTACAGCCACTGTGTCCCACAGTTTGCAGGTGCATGTCTCTCTTGCAACGTGTATAAAAGTACTGAAAATGCGATAAGCCGGTTTTTAAGGCAGCAGCGGAGCGGTGTGTTGCAGCGGCCTCCCCCACGGCGTGACAGGAACGGGTGGAATATCTGGCAGCCGTTTTCACTCTCAGGCCCCCGTGCTGCAGTAGCGGCAGACGTTAAGATGCATGCTATGTGTCTCTTAATGGAGGAAAAGAAAAGTGTAAGATATACAAGAACTTTCTAAAGTTGTGAGTAAAGTTGTGACTGTTTATAAGCCCTGCCGGCTCTCGCGGTTGAAAGCCGCTTCGCCGGCCCCGC
>VZSZ01005274.1:0-90521 GCA_013398815.1 Ibidorhyncha struthersii | reverse complement strand
CCCGGCGCTGTGGCAGCTGGCGAGGCGCGGTGGCCGGCCTGGCGCAGGCCGGTGGCCTGGGCTCACCCTACGACACGCATGGCAAGTCATAGAAGTAGGAGACAGGCCTTCCACCTTCCCCAGCCAACATCATCATAGTCGTAGTGTTGTCAAAACCAGCAGTCAGCCACACTCTAGAACAATGACAAACAACCATAAGGTTTTAACAGCCACAGAACAAATTAGCTTCAATCCAGAGACTCACAGAGTTTTACTTCAAAGGCACCTTTAGCACGTGAAGTTGCTTGTCTATACCTTCCAGCCACGGCTCGCTCTTCTTTTGGTGATTTTTCTTTCTCCTCAAGGACTCGCAGCCCTGACAGCGATGCCAGGTCCTGTGGCTGCTTTCACCTGATCCAGTCTCTCCCCACCTCACCAAAAACATACCTGCTGCTCCTCACCAGTCCACAGTAGCACCAAACCCGCTCTAGACCAGCATTACATTACAAGCTCATAAATATTTACCTGAAAAATGTAGAAATGTCCATTTCTGAGAGGTTTATTAGCATTTCATTAAAATCCATGTTAATTTGCATCCCAAATAGGTCCTTGAACACATTAAGCAGGCAGCCCATGAAAATCCCTTGATCACACACGAGAAACACAGCTCCAAGAAGCATTTCTCTAACTAGTGGTCCTATTGGCATTTCCATTAGCTTTCCCCACATCCCTTTGCTCTCCTGTCACATTAGATTACACCAGAAACTCTTACAACAGCGTTTGTCTGTTATTACGCATTTACCAGTGCCCAGCTTGGAGCACAGAAGTGTAAATAATAAATCCCCAATGAAGGCCTCATCCAAGAGGGTAATGGAACATTGGCCCAAATGACTGAGACAAGTTTTGTTTTGTTTTGTTTTTTAACAAAGAAGCACACACATTGGTACAAAGGGTGTGATCTCTGCAGGGCTCACCTTCGCCCAGCAGCTCTGGCAGGCCATACCCTTCAGGAGAGCAGGAGGGGCTTTGGCCAGGCTGTAGCCCCAGCACCCCATGAGCAAGACTTTGTGACAGACTTATTAAGCTATAAAAGTTGCAGGAATTGCTGTGGATCTTTTCCCTTCTTCTACCCCATAAGTACAATGAGATCTCTACTTATTGCTGACTGGAAAGGGTCAAGTGAGGCACCAAAATATTTATATTTGCATATATTTCTTTTCCTTCCCCCTCTGGAGCAGATGATAGTTTCACTAGATACTTTTCCTCTATACATATGAGGACTAGAACTGTATTTGTGAATTGAAAATGTTTTTTTTGTACACTAGGCTGGAAATCCAGCCTAGTGTAACAGGGAAATCGCCAAAACAAGTAGCATACATTTTATGTAGCCTGTGTCACCTGCAAGATTGGCTATGCTATTTGATCATGGAGACAGAAAAATACACCAGAAGATAAACATAAAGAAGATGGTTACAGCCCGATATTTCCTTTTCCTCCCAGCACTCGCAACCCCTACACAAGGAGGTCCTGCTGTCTCCATGAGCAGACAGTAACATGTCCAAACCTGCAGTGAACTGACAGCTAGTTCCTTCTGCTTGCAGAACTCGAATTCACAGATGTACAAACATGGTTACACAAGTTTGTAAAAAAGTACACCACCCTTTTAAAAAAANTAAAATGAAAAAAAAAAAAAAAAAGAAATTATTTTGCCTACTAACTTTTGCAAACCAGCATAGTATCAGCTATGCCCACTGCCATGGATTTTACACAGAGTTCATAGCAAATTGTAATTTAGCATGCGTTAAGTCACATCTAACACTAGACTTACCCCAGTTGTGGGCTGTTACCCTGGTCTCATTGGAACTGACCATTCAAACTACCTTGGCTCAGGAGCATCCGATTGCTGAGGCCTTTTGTAAAGCAGGAGAGGGGTGAATACATGGTCCACCACTTTGTTCTGCTGCTGCTAAAAGCAGCAAAGAAATTTCTATCACAATAATATTTAATTCTGCTCATCACTAGTATCCCCAAAGACTGTCAGAATATGTATCAGAAAAGAGCAAAGATTCTGTTTCTGTCAAAAAAAAAAAAATCTGTTTTCCCTCTTCTTGGAAAGAAGAAATAAGAGATATGTAGAGGAAATAAAAGGGAATTTTCAAGTTTTATGTAGTTACACTCCTTTCTGACACTGCATTTCTATGCTAGGCAAAGAAGATAAAGAACCACTAGATTAATATTCTTGGCTAGTCTGTATGTTGGTTTGAAGAACTATTTGGTTGCACCAACAGTGATTTAGAGACAACAACTATGAAGAGAAGTTCAGAGGTATCCAATTGTAATCTAATTCTGCTCTGCCTAAATTAAATATAAAAAGGAATTAGCCCGGCCCCCCACCAAACTCTGTGAAGGACAAGAATCTGCCCCTGGATCTGCCTCAGCACAATGACAACAGACATAGACCATTAAAATGTCTCCAGCGATGTGCACAGCAAATCAAGGCTGAATTTGCAGCCCTGACCCAAAAATGAAGGGAAAAAAAAAAAGAAAATATGTTTTTTTTCCACTGCTTTGTCATGCACAAATAAGTTTTCTACAGCTGCTTAGTTAATCAAGGCTTCCATGAGGACATCAAAAGATCTTTGTTAACTGCATTCACTGCGTAAGAGGCAGACTGTGGGGCTATGGCAGCACCGCCTGCTACAGAGGGCTGAAACCAGCCAGTCCGAACAAACTTGAGCTAGTTCAGAAACTAGCACCAGCCTGTAACACATGGGACAAGCAGTTACACATTCAGCCCTTCAGAAGATGACCCACATGGCTATCATTTGTGGGCTGCAGTGGGTGCTTTGCCAGCAAGGAAAAGGAGACTTTGAACAACTGGAGGGATGCTGAAAGGAAATGTCTGCACTTCTGAATAGCTCTGCACTGGGAATATCACTTCTGTCACACTGGCAATATCAGCTCTTTCATGCTGCCCTGCTTTTTCTCTGCTCCCTCTTGGCATGGAAGATAGGATCCATACTGTCAGGGTAACTAACGGGAAGAGGAAAGGGCGTGCACAGTGTCCATGGACGATGAACGACCTGTTATAGAAACTACGGTAGGAGGCAGTGAGGTCATGGGTTCATTTTGGAGGGTGGAGAGAGACACAAAAGTCCTGGAAGGGCAGGGAACCACAGTCATTGCTCTTTACTGAAGATGAGGATTATCTCTTTGGAGAGAGAAGACAGGCATGTCCTTAAGCAGCTATCTCATCTCGGAAATGACACAGTTCTAGACAGATCATTTTCAAGTTTATTTAACTTACAAAGAGACTGTGAAAAAACACAGAGCATCAGAACGAATTTAAACCATCTGTTTGATCATCTTGCAAACTGTAAACATTGTCTTTGAGAAAATAATCTTTCTTCAGAATAACAATGTGCACAGATTCAACTAAAATCTGGGTAAAAAGGAACTTCCACTAAGTCAGATGGAAATTACCCAGAGCACAAGTCCATATTTAAATTAAGTAATTCTTCTTTCATCAGCTTCTTCCAGGAGTACCCAGGAACGTATGCTCCCTCTAGCTCTCTTCCACACCTCCCGGGGCAATTGTCCTGCCCAGCACCATTCAAATTAATTGCCACACTGTTGATATATTTAAAACCCTTGTGCATGTGCCCTGTCTTGCCCTATACTTCCCTTTTTTCATACAGATTCTGTAGCATCCACATTTATTCTTTCCTGAAAGTACCGAAGTTTTAAATGACTGCACTGCAATCAAAATTATCATCAGATTATTATTTTTGCCTTGTCTGCGTATTGTGCTTTTAAACTCTTTATTCTGGTCCATAATGCATAGCTGAGAGAGGATGCCTGCCTATAAAGCAGAGGCACCAGACTTGCTTTCTTCTCCTAACTCAAAGCCCCTTATCAGCAATTTCACTGGTTTAAAATAACAGAGAAGAAAGCAGTTCATGTTAATGCCACTAGCCACATTGATAATTCAGCCTCATGCCTTTCAAACAGCCTATTTGTTGATCACAATGATAACATTAATTCCCTAGATCAAAAAAAAGAGATTCAATACATACACAACATGGACATTAATCTAAAGCAACACTTCAGAAACAGTGCCAAACCTAATACATGTTAACGGTCTTGGATTTATAAATACAGATGTTCAAAACAGTAGCAGAAACTACTTTCAGAATGTGATCGGTTATAACCACACACCCCACATCAAACGATGCTAATTAAAATATATAAATCTTGCACAAGCGGATAATTTTCAGTGGAGTTAGAGCACGGATGGGCTAGCTCAGCAGAGACCAACTGGGGTCTGCAAGCCAGACCCAGCCTGCAGGAGGTTTCTGCCTGGCCCGGTGCCTCTTTCCCCAGGAGATGGGGAACAGCTGCTCAGGCTTACAGTCCCCCATCTCTGCCTGCGCCTGTCCAAAGCCCAACCCAAAGGGCCACGAGCTGTTGTTCAAGTGAGGAAGGGCCAAGGAGCAGACACATGTCCTCTTGCACCTCTCCCTTGGTTGGGAGCGACCTCTTGCCACCATATCAGGACAGCAGCTGGGAGCGGGACATCCCAGACTGGGGTGCAGCTGCTCAGCTCCCCAGATCAGGCCACCACAAGTTCGCTCCCAAGATCTCTCTCACCATAAGCCACAGGGTATCCCAAGGTGAAGATATTATTCAACCTTAGAGAAACTACCAAAACATTTTGAGCCGTTATGACTCAGTCCGTCTCTCTGTCACTGATTACAGCACGAAGCTCTCAAGTTACTGGAAGTCTGGCATGCACATTTTGTTATGGTTTGAGAAACCCACAACAATTTATTGTCGTTTAGACAATTACTCTATCAACCAGTGGCTCCTTCCCACCTAGGAAGGGGAATTGGGAAAAAACAAGGAAACCTGAGGGTTGAAATATAAACAGATTTAATAGAATAAGACTAAATAATTAACATTAATAACACTAAAGAACCAATATTGGTCCCAATACCAATACAAAATATACAAGGATCATACTCAGCCCATTATATCAGTAGGAGGCTGTGTACTCCCAGCAGTGGACAGTGTCAGACACTGCGAGCGCTACGGCTTTGAGAGGAAGGAGAGGGCTCAGGGGTCCAGCACCAGGGCAAGAAGTTCTCAGGATGACAGCCATCAAGGGAGAGAGAGAACTCCGCAGCAAACTTTCTTATTTATATTGAATGTGATGTTCATGGTATGAAATAACCCTGTTGGCCAGCTTGGGTCAAGTGCCTGGGTCTCGCTCCTCCTCATCCCCACACCTGGCTAGCTTGAAAACACTGAGACCTTGAAACGCACATGCCATAGCTAGCTACAAAGTAAATATTTTCACAAATTCAGATGCTAGAATCTTCAAAAAGTGCAGTTTTCCCAAGCATTAGAAGAGAAATTAATCCTGTGTTGCTCAAACCAGGACAACATCTGTACTAAAGTAACAAGAAAAAAAAATATGGCACGACATCATCTTACCCAACAGAATCACAAACACATTGAGCCATTGTTCACAGCCACATGAAATGCAGGGATTGGGGTTTGGCACCTTTTCATTGCTGGTTACATTCAGCCATCTATTAAGTCATTCATGCAATCAGGCCTGTTTCTGAAGAACCTTTAGAAATGTATATTTACTTAGGAAAAAATAAAATCAAGACTACAGAGCCCGTCTCATTCATATTAAATGCCGACACAACATGGAACAAACAGACACAGAAGTGTAAACAGACAACAGCACCACGGGCTAAATGAAACCCAAGTTAAAGAATCGGATGCTGCAGGGCTGACCATAAATTTTAAAGAAGTTAGCCAGGAAGAAACCGGCTTGTTTTTAACTGAAGTACTGGGAGATTCTGCTAACAGAGCGGCCCTACTATTGAGGTCTTTCCTCTTCAGGTGTTACAAGCCTACACAGTTTTGCTTTTGATTATTTAGTAGCAGACAATCACAGTGTTACAGTCATTCTATATGTGCTGCTAGCTAATTAGCAGCTAGTATGTTCATTAAATGCTATACTGTTCATGCAAGTGAGAAATGCACATCCTTTCCATAGCTACAAAAAACAGACCACATTTCAATGAAACACAGATTGCTCTTGAACAGTTTTCTGTTCCCATTGAAAACAAAAACCACCTTACCGATTTTGGTGTGTGCAGAGGTTGGTTTGCAAAACCGGACAATTCATCTTTTAATAGAAGAGTAAATAGAAAGGAGCAGTTACCTACAAAATTTCCAGGTTGATAGTCAAGTGGTAAGTGCAGCTTTAACAATACAACATTTTGTAAAAATTTGCGTGTAAGCAAGGCAATAGAGCTACTGCGGAATTTTGGGGTATTTAACAGGTTGAAGGTATTTAACAAGAAAACAGGGTGCAAGGCAAACAACATTTTTGGACAAAGAAATTCTTTCCTGGGTTTGGATAATGAAGTGGTGGCTCACCTGCTGCTTCTGTGACACTGTGGCCAGTGCAGACACTTCACTCTCTGACAGTGTTCATGACCCTAAGAGGGCTTAGCTGTCCCAGGCAAAGAAAAGCAGCCAGCATGTAAAGGCAACAAAGGTGTGAGGAAGTACGGTCTCTCTTCCTCGTGTTTTTTGCCACTTTAAAGTTTCCTTGGGTAAGGCAGAGAATTGCAGTCCCTGCTGGAGGAATTAAACTTTTCCCATAGCTAGGGAGTTTTCTTGACTATTACACTCTCAACTGACTGTTACCATTCATGAGCAAGACTTTGGCATTTTGACAGACGCTTTCATTAAAACAGCAGCTCAGTGCTCAAAGAAGAAAACCCAGTGGTAGGAATTAGTAGAAAGACTAAAGAACCATTGCTACACCAAAAACAGGGGCAGTTCCAGTCTCCACGTGTCAAAACAAAATAGCAGAAGTGGAAGAGTTTGATTATCCCTGGTGTCTTCTTTGAAAGATGTGTGATGACTTCTTTACAGCCTTCAAAAAAAAACCCCAAAACACAGATAACCCAAGCAGTACTGTCAAGGTCTAAGTGGCATGAGGAGTGTGGTCAAGGGCATGTCCTCCACCACCACAACTAGGGATGGTCAGATGAAGGTAGTAGGAACTGGATTCAGAAGCACATGATCAGAGGCAGTTTACACAGTAGCTGCTTGCCGAGGAGCACCCTGCACGTGTAGTTTTTATTGGTTAAAAGGGAGACTGGACTTGAGAGATCCATTGCAAATTACTGAACAGTTAAACTGCAACAAGCTCGGGAAATCCTCTGGACTGAAAATAGCTCACAGCAACAGGGATGCCTGGGGGAGTTACTATATAGACTTACCTTTGTTATATTCTCCCCTAGGCATCTGTTTCTGGCCACTACTTGAGGCAGCCTGTCTCTCTGGTACAGTGCAGTTTCCCAGTACACCACTTTTCTGTTCTTTGATCTCAGCCTTACTCCCCAACAAATGCCAGTATGGTCATGAACTCCCATGCTTAACCTGGTTTCTGCTATTTACATCACACACACTGGCACCTCCCACATCCTAACAGAAACCCTAAGCAATCCTTCTAGGAAGGAAAGTTAAAAACTTTCCTTGCCAATAACTATTACATATGTAATACAGGAAAAGGCCTGTTGGGTTTGGGTTGGGTTTTGTTTTTTTTTTCTTCAGTAGATAAGACCTATGATGGAGAAGGGGGACATAGGCTTACCCCTAGGGAATCCCACATTAGTGGAAACAGTCCTGCTTATGGTACTGTGTCTGCTTAATAAAACACCCCATTTACCCATGAACATAACTCTCGAGAGTCTCAAGTGCTATAGGAGAGGACTGGGTGAAAAAAAAAACAAACCATGCGTTCAAATGAAACCTTTTTTCAATGAAGTAGAAGCTGCTCCATCAGCCTTTTATCTCCAGTTCTTGCCAGCAGAGCACCTCTGCCATCAGTCTCTTGATTTGGCCAATTTAGAGGGATAAAAAGACCGCTGGAGAGAAGGAAACACAGTATTTCTGTTGAAGATGCAGGGGCTAAAATCTTTCTATGACAGAAAAGGAAAGGTCTAACCTGCTGTCCCTGCTATAAGCAGCCACACAAATTGCAGTAGCCAAAACACTACAATCCCCATTAAAGGGGAAGAATATGGCAGATGAGGCATGGCCAAGCTCCAGACATCCATACTTCTTGGTCCTTGTACAATGAGATAAATCATGCTGGTGTCTTCAACTGCAGCAAACACTCGACTCCTTAAGTAATTCTCTAGTGCTTCGCTCCCATGACTGGTATTTTCACTGCAGGTTTCCTAGAAGGCAGAATCATAGAATACTTGAGGCTGGAAGGAACCTCTGGTAGCTGAAGTCCCCACAAGGACCAGGGCCTGCAAACACGAGGCTTCTTCCAGTTGTATGAAGAAGGCCTCACCTACTACTTCTTCCTGATCAGGCAGTCTGCAGCAGACACCCACAATGTCACCCATGGTGGCCTGCCTGCTAATCTGACCCATAAACTCTCAGCTGGCTCCTCATCCATGCCCCACAGTGCTCCATGCACTGCTGCTGCGCTCACACACAGGGCAACTCTCCCTCCTCACGTTCCTGTTCTAACCTTCCTTAAGAGCTTGTATCCATCTGTGGTGGCACTCCAGTTGTGAGCTATCCCACCAGATCTCTGTGATCTGAATTGGATCGTAGCCCTGCAACTGCACGCACACAGACCTCTAATTTCTCCTGGTTGCTCATCATGCGATGTGCATTAGTGTACAGGTACTTCAGAAAGGCATGCAGTCCTGATTTCCCAGAAGAGGCATGAGACCTTCCCCCATCCCCCATAAAGCTCTGCTGCAGGTACTTCCTTTTCTCAAAATTAGTCCCTTTCAGCCTTTTTTGTTGATTCCTGTTGCTTGCCAACCCGATCTATCACTGGATGGTGGGTCACCGTTTCCCTCCCCTGTCATTCCTAGTCTCCCCAGGCACAATTTTGGTGCCCACATGGAAAAGGAGGATCCAAGCCCCCAGCAAGCCTCCCTAGGTATCAGGTTGGGTCAGTAGATGGTCTCCCACTGATGCCATTCATTGCTTTCTCCCAGTGCTACCAGCTGAGGTACTGTGCTGCACTGGAGGGAGCTTCCAGCCCCTGGTCTGCTGCCAGACACTGTATCACTTCCCTAGAAGTAGATCTGCAGGGGGAGTGGGAGCCACGCTTGTGGGGCCAGGAGCCACCAACTCTCAGCGTTCATTGTAGTGGGAGTCCTGCTTTCCCACCCATTAGACTCTGCCTGTGCCTCCTTGAGTGCAGCTTTTGGGGGCTTAAGGCTTTTGCATCTTGCAGGGTCCTGGAGAAGGTCTGGCTGATCTTTCTTGTCATCCCTGATGCTGTGCAGCCACTGCCTTTCTTCCACAGCTCTGCTACTTGGCAACACAGACCCTCCCAGGCACCCACCTCCTGTGGGCAAAAGTCCATCTCCCCAGCCCCGGTGAGAGGTCCCCAGTGTCCCTCAGCCCCAACCCTGCAGAGCTGCACTTGGGCTGAGGCTGTTGACGTAGCAGGGGCCATTGGCCCAACGCTGCTGGGGTCTGTGGCACATCCTCACCATGGCAGGGCATGTGCCTGCTGCTCCCAGTGAGGTCCCTGGCTCTGTCCTGCACTAACTGCTGCTATGGGGAGCTGTGTTCTCAGGCAGCCAGTGCTTGTACAGGGCTGCCCCATACCTGCTAGGAAGGAGTGTGTCCACTTTGGCCAGGAACCAGCTGAACAGGAGCTCAGAGGCCCCTTTCTTCAGGAGCAGGCCGGACCTGTTCGAGGTTGCAGTATCCTCACATGCAGCAGCATGATGATGCTCCTCAAAAGGCCCTGGAAGTCCTCCACCAACCCCTGGAGAAACTCTCAGAACATCCAGAAGATTTCAAAGCAGAGCCCAGAAACGGCTGCATAAACTGCTGTGCCTGTTGGCTGCCTCTGACAGGATGTACAGTTCCTCAAATGTGTGTCTCCAGCAACCCAAGTCCGCGTTCAGACAATCGTCCATTGAGGAATATTCATCTTGCCATACCAAATAATTTTAAAATTCTGTAAACAAACCAGACTATGCTAAAGTAGTTCTTCACTTATTCAGACCCAAAGTCCAGAACGGTATCTTGAGATTTTAATTTAGTGCTCAGTGAATTAGGAGAACCATGAATTAAGCCCATGGCCATACGGGGCCTTGACTATATTGCGTGACTTGTAATAATAACACATACTGCATTAACACAACAATGCATACATTCCTGGCGCTAATAACTAGAAATCAGCTAGAAGTAAAACTCTGATTTCAAGCTTTCTGCGTGTGTGCAGGCATGCAGATACATATAGGCATATATACATGCACAAATGTATAAGCTATTTTGAACCCACACTTAAATATAATCACAAGCCAGAAAAATGAAGATGAACCAATCTATTAGCTTTGTATTTGTTATCTTCTAAGTTACATTAACACTCATCTACAATGATGCTAAATGGCAAGTGGAATAAAACTTGAGTGCTATAATAGAGTGATGTGGATTTGCCAAGCCAGGGAAAGTTTCCCTATTTCATGATTCCCACTTCATAAGCTATGCTGTCACAGGCATGGGATCACAGGATAATTCAGGCTGAAGGGACCTCAGGAGGCACCTAGTCCAAAATCCAGTTCAAAGTAGGGTCAGCCATGAGGACAGGCCAGGTTGCTCGGGGCTTTATGCAGCTGGTTCTTGAAAATCTCCGAGGAAGACTGTATAATCTCCCTGGGCAACCTGTTCCGCTGCTTGACTGATCCCATCTGGTCAGTCTGTCTTCATAAGTTTCTCCTTGCATCCAGCCTTACACCCAGCTTCAGCTTCTGGCTTCGTCTCCCTTTCCGCCACCATAAATTGCTGTGAAAAGCCTGGGCCCATATTCTCAGTAACCTCCCTGCAGGTGGCATCAGCTGGCTGCTCTTGGGTCCCCCAAAATCACACTGAATGCCCAAGTCCATCAACCTCCTCTCACAGGGCCTGTGCTCCAGGCCCTGACCAGCTTGGTGGCCCCCCACCAAACTCACGGGAATTTATCAGTCTTTCATGTTCTTGGGGTGCTAAAACTGAGCACAATATCTAGATGTGGTCTAATAAGTACTGAGTAGAGGGGATAATCACTACCTCCTAATCACCTGCTGGCTTTGCTCCTGTTAATACATCCCTCAATGATGTCTATCAACTCCCCCAGGTGATTTTCAGCAGATCTGCTGCCCAAACTAGTCCCTACCTGACCCTGTATCACAGCCAGCGGTTCTTCCTGTGCAAGGGCTGAACTTCACTTTTGTCCTTACTGAATTTCATGAGGTGGTCCCATTCCTCCAAGGGTTCTAAGTGCCTCTGTATGGCAGCATATTGAGTGCCCCCTCCCATTTTGTGTCATCTGGGAAAATCATGAGCTCTGCCATCTCCTCCAGGTCACTGATAAAGATGTTAAACATAATGCAGAATCACAGAATATCTCAAGTTGGAAGGGACCCATAAGGACATCCCAGGACAGATCCCTGTGGCACCCCAGTTGTTACCTGCCTTGAGGCAGAGTAGCCCTTGAACCACTGCTCTCCGAGTCCAATCATCCAACCACTGTTTCTACCCATCTGTTTGACTGATACCTCCTGAGCCTAGAACCAGGTTATTTACATGTGCAAGAGAAAATCTTCCTGTTTTGGTGTAAGCAGCCAGAATACCCATTCCCTGCCTCATCTAATTCAAATATGGCCTGGATTGAAATGCTCTGTGGACTACCACCTGCACCATGCCCAGGAGGGAGTTTAGCTTGCAGCTTCTTCCCATCTCAGGAATCATGTCTTCATCCCCCAGCTCCATCCGCTATGGCACATTTAAACCTGTGACTGGCAAACATCTTGATCCGTGCCTATTCTATATCTCTGCAACCGCCTGTTTCTCCCTTGACCTTTTGCTCCACCTCAGCAGTAAGTCACCTAACCTTTCATCCCAACTGGCCAAAGTGCTCCTGTGGACACAAGCTTGCTAAGCCGAGGGGATTGTTTAAGTGATACCACATTGCTAGAATCTAAACCTGTTACCGGTCTCCTTTCAAAAAAGTAAATTTATACTGCTTCCCTTCAGGAGAGAAAGTGTTGTGTGACTTGGGTCACCACGTGACTGTTCATGCAGTGTTCAGTGAAGTTACTCCTCTTTGCAGATGGCTGAAATACTTTTAATTTTTTATTCATAGAAACATTTTCTCAATAAATCACCCAAACACCACCCCTATCTGTTATTCACTGCATTACTTAAAAAGGCCATCTACAAGAATCTGCAAGTTTGTGCTTTTTATGCATTTCTATTGGACCCCTTTTTTCCTAGGATATTCTCAAGGGTTTGAAAAGTGTATTTATTCCCTTCCTCCATTCCACCATTTTTCATTTGCTATCAGCTTTCCTCTTGCATAGCTCTGGCTCTCAGCCACAGCAAATCTGTGCAAACTGGTAGATGTTCCAGTGATGGTGGGAGATGAACCTTCCTTCTCAGGGGCTGTTGTTAGTCACTGCTGCTCATCAAAGCCTCGTGGGCCAGTGAACGTACAGCAAAGAGCAGAGTGCAGCTGCTGTTGACAAAACAGGCAGAACTTTTAAGTGTTTTAGACAGGCTTTTTTTTGAGATAAACTCATTTTTCCTCGTTTGTATTTGTGCTATTACACACAACTAACAAGAAGGAACAGTACAGAGTGGATGGGAATCCACAGCAGAAACATCAAAAGAAATTGAGAAGATGCAGAAGATACACTCTCTATTCGGGTTTTTTGTATGTGCTGATTTTGTTCTTAGCACATCACACTCACATTCTGAGGAGTTTTCCATGGCTACTGCCAATCTTTTATTGAACTCAGATGCTGCCTGCTTTGTAGAGCAACAGTGCACCCCATGTTCTCCCAGAAGGACTTCAACTTTTTCCCTAGTTGGGTAACTCTCCCCTTCAGAGCCACTAAGACCATTTACACAGCAGTCTGTGCTATATGAAGAGTAAGAACCATGGTTCAGATAAGGAAAACAATATACTGTGCTGAAGTCTTGCAACCTTGTTTTCAGAACCAGTCTGCTTCAGCACACTGAAAATGTTAATGTGTAAGAGGGAAAATAAGAGGCATAACCTAACAGGCACTAGAGTTCTTCCCAAGGAAGATTTTCACAGGTGTGCATAGAACTCAGGACCAAGAACGTCTGGGTTTTTCCGCATATACTCATGACCTGCCCTCTCTCATGAACATACACATGACAAAACTGTTCCATTTCAGTTCCTGCTTTCTAGGAAATTAAAGCATCAGAAGACTAGCAAGAGAAATGGCAGAAAGGAATTAAATGCACACATCTGTTACTTCAATAACCACGGTTCTTACGTGGTTGTATTTCTCTCTGCCATGTAAGACAGGAGAGGTTTCCCTTGCCATATGCAAAGCTGTCATGTTCTAGATTCTCTCTCCTCTCATACTCAGCATTTCAGTACCTCTCAGCTGCAGGAATGCATCCATAGTACATACCAAAGGACAGGAAAAGCAAGTAGGATGCTTACGTCTTTCAAAGATCACCCACTACGCATACATTAACTTACTTTTTCTTCAAGTTACACCATTTTTTGTGCGGTTAGTAGTTTAGTAGCAGTTAGCTTCTACGAATCACAGGAGAAGATTCTCAAAAAAACCCCCACCACACTGTGTACACTATCAGTGTGCCAGATGACCCGCATCAACTTTAGTGGTGAAATTTGTGTGGTGAAATCCAATCTTAGCTTTGTGAAAGCACGGATGAGGCTGCACACAGATACACACGGGATAACCAGAATACAGCAGATCTTCAAGCACTGCTCCGAGAGTCATCTGAGTCCTGGCAGAACCCGCTCTGACCACTGACCTCCTAGAAGTATTTCACAGAAAGCCTGTACACAGACTACTATCCTGTTGTACAGTCACTGGTTAGAAATAGAACACCTGGACAGAATGCCTGCGGGGGAACTGAACAGCTTAAAAGATGTCCGAAGGTCTGAATCTATGCAGTTAAAAAAAAATTAATCAAAATGCCTTCTAATATCAAGACTGTGAGAGAGAAATCAGACCTAAAAGCAAAAGGCTCATGAGAAAACCACTCAAAGCAATTTCCTGGCTGAGATGAAACTCCCACCACTTTTGAAACGAACACAATAGAGGAATGGAGAAATGTGGCTGAAAGACAACAGGAAGGGATGTGGGGGTGAACATCTTCCTGTGTCTAGTAGAGATAATGGCTATCAGGAACATCACATTTCATTACCAAAAGAATATGGAATCCAGAGGTTCAAATAGGGGATCCACCTTGAGAAGCAGCCCCCCCGCCCCGTTGTCTCAAAATGGGATGGGCCAGCTACTTAACAACTCCTTAAAAGTCCTCATGAGTCTGAATTTAAATAGGGTGGTGGGTCCTAAGCAGGGATGGCTTCAGTACTAAGGACTATTTTTTCTTGCAGAGAACAGGAGCTGTAATAATGGTACTGTTTCCTCAGGTACAGAAGCAAAGTCACCAGTAACCTCCAGACGACCCGTGCGGTCCTGGGTGGGGAAGGCCAAAGCCACATCAGCTCCGAAAGACAGATTTTTGTAATCCACTGTGCCTCTATTGCCCCTGCTTGAGCTGAGAGATCTCGGGGCATATTGACATAACAATGAAATGTATTGAGATATGGTGAGAGGTTCCCTGGCTTTAGTACTAAAATGGAGAAAATTGTTTCTGCTGAGAACTGGAATATACCTAGGCCCACCTAGATACACAAAGGAACCTGCAAAAGTGGTTCTTTTCGAGAGTAATTTTTGAAACACGTCTCTTTCTCTCTTATTTTAGAGGTAAAAAGACCAAACTTCACCCCAAAACTATTCCCCACTCAAACAAGAGCCCCTGTAAGGTCAGGATAATAGAAGACCCATCAAGTCAGGCTTAAGAGTGTCAGTTGCTAACAACACAACAGACCACACAGCAGAAAAATGGCAGCACACAAAAAGCTATTTCATCAGGAAATTTAAAGAAATAAACATGGCATTAGGCACAGCATCCATACAAACTTACACAGCACATAAGGGAGAATGGAGTAGGACAGCTCCTGAAGACTGCAAAAACATTCTCCAACCTTAAGCAGTGAGTTCGTTTGGTAAATGTGCATATATGTAGTCACAGACAAAAGGTTTGCAATTCTATGTATACTATATAGACAATATTTCAAAGCTCCACCTTCATTTTGCTGCTTTATACCAAGTATTTGTATATATAAAACAACACAGGTATAAGTATGTGTATCAAACAGAAGGGAGGTCCTGACTTTTGAAGGCTGTTTTAAAACTCTGCAGGCTCCAAGAGAAACAACTGGTTTACACTGAAAACAAGTATTGGAGGCTAAACAACATAGAGGAATTTTCTCTGGTGAAGGCTCTGGTGTGCAGCAGCAACACACTACATGTTCTATACTATTAATACTTTCCTTTTTTAGGCAGTTCATAATTAGCTCTTTTAGCCCAACTTGCATAAAAAGAAAACAATACAAAAGATAACTATGTTCCAAATTCACATCAAATAGTAGCACAGAAACTAAGAAGGCAGAGTCACAAGTTTTGAACAAATAATGAAGTATGGATTTAAAGTGCTCCCCTCATACATCAAGTACTTTATCTAAACTAAATATAATAGCACTAACTGACACTAGTTCTGTTATGGCTATCTCTCACGTCCTTATTTTGGATAAATACAAAAATGGAAAGCAGGCAACGGATACTGATCTGATATTAAATACCAGACTTATACCAAAAAAAAAAAAAAAAATCAATACCACAAGTAGCAGAGCAGCTTAGGAAGAAGAAAAAATTAATTTTCAGATCTTTGCAAAGATTAAGTACTATCCTATGCAGAATTAAGTGTAACATCCCATAACCCACTGTCACACATTTGTTGGGTTATACCCAAGTACATTACCATTAAAAGTCGCTGAAGTGATACATATTATAGTAGGTTTTCCTGTTCCTTCCCATGAATACAAGAAAATGGTTTGGCAAAACTTGATCTCCCCTACTGCAATAGTCTTCATTTTCTTTCACATTCCTACCAGAGACGTGCTTCTTCCCTAACACAAGTAGCAAGAAGTAAAATGAACTTCTGCCTAAATCCCTCCAAATTATTCCTCCTTTTGGTTTACACTCTGTTTTGTATTTGGGAGCACAGACTTGGCTACTTATGCTTCAGGGGAGTCCTTACTTGCCATTTCATTGGAAAATGCAGGTCAGATACTGGAAGACAGCTTCACAATTTTTGAGAAGTACCATAACCTTGGAAAGAGCTTGGTTCACTAGATAACTGGGAAACGGAGATATCAAAATGTAGCAGCAGTCCAACTACCAGTTCTCTAGTTCAGCTGCAGAACTTGTATACACCTTTTTCCATTATGTACTGCAGTTGAGTAGTAGTCTGGCAACTGCTTTTGTTTCAGAGCTTGATGGCTGCAGTTAGAATCACAGAATCTCTCAAGTTGGAAGGAACCACTAAGGATCATTGAGTCCAACTCCCTGCTCCTCGCAGGACTACCTAAAACTAAACCATATGACTAAAGCATCATCCAGACTCTCCTTGAACTCTGGCAGGCTTGGTGCCGTGACCACTTCCCTGGGGAGCCTGTTCTGTGACCGACCACCCTCTCAGTGAAGAGCCGATGTCGCAAACCAGAAAGATCGGGAAACGTGGCTGGCCGGGGTCCACTGAAGGGCATGAAAAGCAGCAATGACTGGGCATAAGACATAAACTGTCCCCTAGGAGAGAACATACGTGTGTGAGGGGAGAACCATCCCAGGCCGCTAAGAAGGGATACTGAAATTAGTAGGAAAGACTGGGTGATCAGGGTTTCACAAAAAGCTGCTAAGAAAAGAGGTCACCTTGAAAGATTTAATGAGAAGCACTGTAGGAGACATCATTACTGAAGGTTATATATCGCTGTCTGCAGCGTGCACCTGTGAAGACTGCTGCTATTAGGCAGCTTTGAGAGCTCTTGTTTCCAGATGGCTTACATCTTGGCCTCTTTTGCCTCATTTTTAGCATTGCATTTAAATGGATGCTGCCTTAACTATCTTCCTACCTATGGAGGTTAGAAACCTTTTTTGCCTAACTATTCCAAATCCCTTACTAATGACATTTGACCTCAGCAGCAGCTATCACCTTCTTTCCACAAAGACACTCTGGGCACTAGTCTCAATTCTGTGCATTTTTTTTACATACATTTCAACACTCCAACCTCTTTCTCCAAATCAAAGAAAGCAACATATCCTCAGTTCTCCTCTCTGAAATAAATAATAATAATGATAATATCATCATCACTAACTTAGCTTCCCTCATCTAGGCTTTCATCTTGAATAGAAGACTCCCATCACTGGTCATCTGCTATCGAGTAACTGCTTTCCCATCTCATTTATCTGTTGATTCCCTACCCATTACTCATCTCTCCAGCACCTTTCAAATTAAAAACTCATTTCTAGCATCCCGCTTTTCACCCAACACACCTCCACACACCATTGTTTTTCCATCATCTAAACCATATAGAATACAGCAGAAGATAAATAGAGGGTAAATAAAACCATTTTTCTCTCCCTTCCTCCTCTAGCTCTTATCTTTTGAAATATTTATGGAAGGACAAAACTAACTGCCTTTGGGGGAAAACATGAAGGCAGCTTCTACTGCCTTTCAGTATGTTGTAGGTCAAAGGCTCCAAAGAAATGGTGGTGGTGTACATCAGATTCATGTAACATATTATTGCATCTACAGTTATGGCTATAAAAAAAAACCCTCGCTGCTTAAAATGAGCACCTTATTGTTTTAGTAAATACGGATTAAAAACTCCTCTGTTCTTCAAAATATCTTTAGTTTACAAGAATTTAAGTTTGCTGAATATAAACATACTACAAGGAACATACAAACCTGTAAACTTAAAATATATCTACCAAAAAAAAGCCAGCTGTTCTAAACCAGACTATTTCAAGCTGCCGTGTCTTTAGAAAAAAAAAAAGCTGGTTTATGTTATGAGCGTGTCTTCTCAACATAAAGAAAAAGCTTTCTAGGGCAAGAATGTTTCATTCTAACACGTTCTTTTATACTGTAATACCAACAGAAGTTACTGCTACTTATTCTTACTAAGTTCCTGTGTTCTCTTATACTGCATGTCATAGTTTGAGCAATTCTCTATCTATAGAAAATTAATAAAATGCAACAATACTGTCATAGTCTTACAGAACCTAGTATCTAAAACCTTCAGCTCTCTGAATCTGTTCAGAACCATGTAACAAATCTGTGAACTGCAGTATTTTTTTAAAATAATAAAATTACTTCCAAGTAAGCAGGCAGTGTATTCGATAATACTGCTTTGATTTTCAAAATACTGTGTTCCTTCGTATCTACACACGTAAGGTAGGATACAAGCATCAGAAACATGTCTAGCCAAATAAAACACCTTATGTGATCCTTCTTCCAAAGAAACTATATGTTAAAGCTAATTCCAACTTATCACATGATTACTGAAATACTGATCTGCAGGGGTAGAAATCTGTATTTGAGAGACTTTCTTCCTTCTAACAGATATGATACGATGCTGCTATCTCAAAGAATATAGAATATACATATTCATTATAGAAATGAAAGTGCTACTAAAAACTGCATCATGACTCAAGTGAGGCATCGAAAAAAACGCAAGCACAAAACCTTTTCATTACTGCATATACACACTGTATGATACTACGTTTACCCTGCCTGTACAAACATAACAGAACTTGGTGAACTCTGTGCAGAGGTCAGATCTTTCAGACAGCAGAATTTGAAGAAGTTCAAAGCAAATTGGGTGGGGTTTTTTCTGTATTTCTATCCCAGTTTCTTACTTTTCCACTAGCAACAAAATACCAGAAGCTGTACTGTACATAATGAAGCAGGTGTCCTAAGTATGTTGGACAAACCTACTGACATAGCAGGAAGTCTGCTTATGTCTGTGGAATATAAGTCACTTCTGTCCATGTTAGGAAATTGCATCTAAATTAGTAAACATCTTTTGTAAAGGCAACATCCAACAAAGATGCACAGACTAGAATGGCAATCTGTGAGCATAACTTAAACAAGAATGCGTTCAGGTTCTTCTGCTCTTCCTGATGGATGACTGGACAGAAGGTCTTGGTCAGGTGAATTTTATCATTTTGGTCATCATAGACTAGTGGGATGGCCATCTAGAACTCCTCTTCACCATGTGTTTGTAGACACACTTGCCTTGGGCAAACACTGTGGTATAGGTACTGCACCTACCTTGATGCGGTAGAGATGTATCAATCTCTTTTATATATATATATATATATATATATATATAACCACAGACAATTTAAAAAATATTTCCATCCACAAACTCAGAATTTTCTACGTCTGGGGAACACAGTTTAAAGATACATGTATGCTCTTTTCATTACATGCCCTGTGTGCACAAGTGTTAGAATATTCAAACATATCGATGTACTTGGTTTTGTACTTGTATTTGCATAGGATGAATGCATTTAAGAACTAACTCCACAGAACCACAGGGATGCATCCTGCAAGTTTACAAAACCTATTGTGTGCGTTCACAAAAGCAGACTTTGATAATCCATCAAAACCTACACATACAAAAAAATAGCAAGAAAACTGCACACATGCCTCTATGTGAAGTTTGGTGGTAGGTTATTTTAGAATATCAGATGACAAACGCTATTCCAGAATGAAATATTTAATCTTCAAGTTTTCTGCAAGTTACTCACAAATTGAGCATATCCATTTTCGGTGGAAATGTCTTTAATATGAATGCTTTTTAGTAAATTCTAATGTTTTTGTTCACATCGAAATGTCAAAACAGCAAGTGTCAAAATACTTAAAAGAGGGTTCAATTTTGCTAGAAAATAAAGTCAATTGGCAGAGTGAAGTATAGTTAATACAGGATTCTAGATCATCCTAGGTAGAAGAGGTGTACTCACACTAGAACTTTCAAGCAATTTCATGTTTTCCTCCTATTAGTGGATTAGCTAACACTAAATATTAATTATCTCAGTTGGTGACAAGTAAAAAAGTCCCATGCTTCCGGAATCAAGAGCGAATTATTCTTAAACATTAGTATCAAGATTACAATCACTGTTTGCATTTTGCATATGAACTACAGATCACTGAAAGTTTCCTGTTGCACTGCAGCAAGAAAAGGAAATCTAACACAAATGAGCTTAATTTGCTGCAAAGTACAGCAAGATACTTTGGTAATCTCATAAAAATTTCATACTGGAACTTGTTACAGTGAGTTCAATTTGATCTTTTAATGTAATACAGTACATTTTTATAAACTTAACATTATCATTGCAGAAGAGCATGCTAACTGAATGTTAGCAATTTATCTTTTATACATAATTATATTCTACTGTAGCTACTGTACGCAGATCTCAAAATGTTAGTACATAAAATATTCATTTTCTTTATATGAGATGAGAATGAACTTATAAGAGGTTTGAATATAAGAATGAAATATTTGCTGTGCCTATTTCTCAAGAAATAATGAATTACACATTATAACCCAAGAAATCAACATTTAAATTGCAAAACTATACTTTAAATTTACATTAAACATTATGATCAGTAATGTGCATCAATATTCGATGAAGTTTAACCTAACCATGTTTATGCACATAAAGCCTCAAGAGTCTGCAGCAGTTTCAGCATCTTTTTTCATATTTTTGTATAAAATGGACTTAAAGGTACATCTTCCATAAATGTTTTCAGTGCAATTCTGTCAAAGAGGAAAATATAAAGCTAGCTTTCAATCATTTTATACCATAAAAAAATCCCAACAACTTGAATTTGCACTGCTGAAGTGTAAGTAAGCCAGTTCCACTGTGCCAACTACTTCAAAGTCAATTCAAATCAACCATAATTGCCTTTTTAGGCAGCATTTCCCCCCTATTTATAGGTATAAATGTTGAAAAGCTGAATACTGGAAGCGGGGGGAAGTTAAGCTTAGGCAGAATAATCTAATTGCTTATAATACCTTTTTCCATTGGTAACCAAAAAAAAAAAAAAGGCATAATGAAAAAATTCTAAAGGTTTCTTTACTAGTGATTTTATAGTTCAGAAATTGGTAAATCCGTGTTTTAGTATTATCTTTTCCTCTAATCTTTACAGGCCACCTTGCAACTCTTATTTATTGATGGATTATGTGAAAATGCTCCATTATTAAATGAGATAAAATTTTCTTAAGTTAGAAACTGATTTTTTCACATGTTGTCAACTGTAGGGAACCAGAGGGAGAACAGCACCTGAAATTATAATATGTGCTTGGCCAAGCATAGTGTAGTGACCTATACATTTTGGTTCAAAGACACAGTTTGTAAACTGTAAAACTGCATACAGGATACTGCTTTAAGTATTTTGTTTCTTTTTTTTTTTTTTTTTGCAGATTATACCTAAAAAAAACCCAACCTCTCTATGGTAGCACAAAGTAAAAAATGAAGCTTCATTCAAATCTTGAATACCTTGACTGCAATAATCAACAGCTGGTTATTCAACAAAAACTTAGCTCTTCATACCAAAAAAATTTGGCTCAAAAAACCAAAAACAAAACAGTACAATAAATTCTCAATAAAAGGTTCTCTCATGAGGCAACCTACCATATACTACTGCTAGATACGAGTTTCCAAAAAAACATTACATCCCATTTTCAGCACATTTTTCATAAACATGCAACTTCACTGTAAAATACAAAACACTTGGCTCTCAAGAACAGCTTTATAAAGACACACTGCATCAATAAAATTTCTTTGTGATTAACTTTACATTGTAATAAGAACTGTATTTTCACTAATGTTTATATATCAGATTTCATATTATAATGTAGTAATAATTTGCTCTTTGTGAACATCATGTTCAGAAGGAAATATCTATACACATTAACATACTAGACTATTAAAAACTCAGTTACAGAATTTTATTGATACAGTAGATTAATAAAAACTGATAGGGGAAGATAAAATGGGTAGGGTATTCAGTACATTATTTAATAACACACTTTTAAAATTAAAGTATTTTAAATCCTTTTTGAATTTTCAATGCCACTAGAAGTCCAGAAGAGCCTGGCATCAATACTGAGGTGTAAAACAAGTCAAACAACTTCTTTCACAATTTGCATCTCTTGTATTATTCTATCCAACATTGTTCAACTGTAAAAGAAAGTAATTTAGCACCTCTGATGATAGGTAGGTGCCTAAAGGTAAACACTAGGTTAGATTAATGAAGGAAACAAAGGCCTTTTTTTATTTCTTCTTCTCCTCCTCCTCAACAAATAGTGGCAAAAAGAAGTGGCACTATTTGTTCAACTGATTATTTTTTTTTCACAGTTAAATGTCAACAAGAGTACAAATACAAACACTGACAGATATTGCTTGAGATCAATTTTCAACAAACTGTTCTTTTTTAAGTCAATAGATCCAATAAACAGTGGGGTACTGTCAGTTTAAAGCCGCAGATAAAAGCTATACAAGCACTTTAGAAGTCAGAAACATTAAAAAAAGAACTATTTACAGTTTTCTTCTTTAGTTCATATGTCTACAAAGCCAGCGCACATTACACTTCACAAAAATCCACAGTTAATGATATCAACATGTGTGTGGCTAAAGCTTGTGACCTAGGGACTGCAAATGCAGGGGCAGTAAAAGTAAAATAGGTTTTGTCTCTTTTTCAGCAACCCCATTTGTGCACTAACAGCTTCGTTCAGTCTCAAGCTTTATATTAAAAGCATTCTTCAAAGCTTTCACCTGGAAGGCTGATAACTACATGCTCACTCATCGCCTTTCCCTTTTGGAAGTTCTGCGACGGACCTGTTTGGAGAAAGTATTTTAAGTGTTTTTACAGAAAATTTTTGAAAAATTCAAGAACAAATATATTTTATAATGGAAAAAATGCTTAATCTCACAGTAATGTTTGAGTAACTGTATACAGTGTCATTCATTACTCATTTTATCACAGGTACAAGGCTCAGTCAATGACCAGGACATACCTTTGATGTTACTGAGCCTGCAACCTTCAATTATTTGAAAATAATTTACTTTTTCAGAGTTTTCATACACTCAGATGCTCCAATCATAATATGACATGCGAAGGCATTCACAGTTACATTTTTAGCATTACTAATAACATTACTACTGTATTTGTATGAAATAAATATAAAAATGAACTTATTTTAACATATTTGCATATGGTGGTACAAGGAAAAAATTGGTTTTGGATGCTGCACAAAGATTCCATACTTATTTTCCAGTACTATTCATTTTGTGTTCCTGTTTTGTGTGAAGACATTTTTCACTATTACTATCTAGCTGAGAAGAATGGGCATGAGTTACCTGGAAAATAATTCCGATGAGGTACTGAACAACTCGGGCACACAGATAACAAAAGCTATACAGAACAGAAAGTTTAAGATGCTTGACAAAACCTGACATTTTCTAAGAAATGCAACTTCTGTGGGAAACTACAGTGCAGCACCACTACACAACAGTGGCAGCTGACAACCATTTCATTCATCTTAAATGAGGAAGGTTAAGTTCTAAGAACAGAAGTCATTCTCTGAACATCAATACACAGAGGACACCACAAAGAGTCACAAAGAAAATCTCAGGCATTTCTCTTACATTGATTGTGGAAACTTCCTCTTCTTCCGTTACTTCTTCCTGGGGAATGTCATCACTGACAGGTGAACTACTCTGAAATACGTCCATCTCTTCGCTAGATTCATTCTCTTTACTGGCTGCTTGTTTGGAACGTCCCGCACGGCTACAATCAGAAGAATAATAAAAATCAGTTTCAGAGTATATGGGTCTGCACATGTATAAACCTTATGGGAGCAAGCACTCTGCAAGAACAGCAGCCTTAAAATGTCATGTTATGTAATACTTCTGTCTTATATACCAATCTAGTTCATCCATACATGGAATAGAAAAAGGAAAACTAGGACGTGGGACAACAGCATTTGAAAACCAAATTCTTCCAGAATAGAGGGCTAGGAGTACAAGGTTGAACATTTTTTGCCTCTACAGACAAGACAGATTTCTCTTTTCAATGCCAAAATACAGACCAAAGAAGGCTGACACAACAGTAACCAGTGAACAGGAAAAGCCAAACAGCCACAGACTGAATATTTGTTTTTTTTTTTTCCTTCTATTGAATTCCATGAATAGATGTACTCTACTTCTATAGCAGTTTACACACAACTAAATTTGAATAACTGCATCTATGTTTTTATAGACCTAGAAGAACCCATGTTGCTATTTATGAAATTAACACTACAATGAACTGAAATGCAAATCTTCCATGCTAGCTCATGCTAAGAGCTAGGGATATTCAGGATAACAATACCTTAATCAGGATAATCAAGAACAATCAGTCAACAATCTCTTAAATTGTCTGTGTTAGTCACAAGACCTGAACCACATGCAAAAAGCACCCATTTGCTTAAAAAGAGAACTAGCCCCTGCCATGCCTTAAAAAGAGGCAACTAGATATGTATCCAAAACTACACAGCTGCACCCACATTACCATTTTGGTTTGGGTCATTAGCACAGTTCAGAATCAAATCACGGAATCATCCCCACTTGCTGCAGATGCAGTCTTGGTGCACCCAAACTAGGTGACTTTTTGGATGAAATTAAACCAGGCAGACAAACACACTTAAATCCCCCAGCAGTAGCCTACAGATCCAGAAAACCTGTCCTCTGACAGCATCAAACCACATGTGTGGTGGGAATTTTCAGTCCTGAGAACCACACTAAAATCTGTACAAAATAAAATCTCTGAATTGCATACAGTAATTATAGTATAGTGGGGGTTTCAGCACCAACCAACCAACATGACGTCCTTTGAGAAACAATATAAATTAGCCCAACTCAAGCCTTCCAAGACTGACAGAAGCAACAGAATTGAAGAGGAAAAGGAAGAATTATTCACAAGCTAGGTTCATCTCTTCACATATTACAAAAATAACCCAATTAGCTATCAGAAATAGGTTATACATTATCACCTCATTGGTAAAATCCCAAATTCTTATGCCAAATCCATCCCCAAGGAGCCCAGAAAGCTTTAAGCATTTGGATTAAGTATCTTGTGGTACGCAGTGCTGCTCTGTCTATCAGCTCCCTTCAGTTAAAACTGCTGTAGATACATATGTAGAAAAGGGAGAAAGGTCGGACTACAATGCACTTTGGAGACTGAGGAATTGCTGCAGTCTCACCTTTTTCTTGCAGATTTGGACAAAGGACAGTTAAAGCCTGGATCACAAAAAATAAAATACACACAGCATTTTTTCTGGTGAAATCTAGAATAGACCGAACAACTCTGAACCCTGAAACAACTTACTAGGGCTCCTCATGCCAGGAATAACGTATGTACACATGAATGTGCTATGCCTGTTACTGCTCATGTGTACTGATACAGTTTACTTTCTGTGTAAAATGGGGTAAAGAAACACAGTGATTTCACTAAGAAGTGAATCAGAAGCTACTTATATCTTTACTGAAGGGCATCTTTGACAAATGCCACATAGCACATCACCCAACATTAGCTTGTTGGCATGTCTTCTCTGCATGGCAGTAGCAGTTTCCAACTCTTGTACCACTGCACAGGCAGCAGTGACTTCTGTAGTAACCAAGACAGCGTTGGGACCTGTGTTTGTGGTTACAGAGTAAAGGAGCAGGAGAGGTCTGACCTCTGAGGTAGGAAAATAGAACACTGGAAAGGTCGGGATACTCTGTGTGCCAAATGCCAGAACATGCGATCCAGCATGAAACTTGAATTTAATTAAATCAAAATTAAAACTGAGGGTACAAGCTTGTTTAGGCAAAGATGTCCAGTATGGAAGATCTCCAAGGACAAAAAAAATTGGTACCTTAAACTGCCACAGGAAGATCAACATGATGCTAAGTCCAGAAGCTAGAAAAACAGGTAATCCAAAATGCCAGACTGAAGATGTGTGTAAGCAGTGCCCTAAGGAATTTATCACCAGGTTCTGGAAAAGTATCTTGCAAATCCGTTCTATGAGCTGCAGTTTGATACCAGTGGGCAAATAAGTCCTGTCCACTTATACACCTCTGTTTTACATATATTGTATATACATGTACAGAAAAGGTAGAGATACCTGTAGTTTCCTGCAGTAGGCACAAGAAAATGAAGCTAGCCACAGAGTTCACCTTTATTTTGGAGCTTTATTTATTTTTGGAGAATTTAAGAGCTACTATCCTTCATAGACTGTAGCACCTTTTATTCACTTGGAAATTGGCCAAGGCGGCCACAAATTCGAAAGTAAATGAATGTTAATTTAAGGAGAATCAGAATAAACTTAATCCTCCATAATACTGTTTCACTACAGTAACAATTTGATTCTTCCTCCCTATCCAAAACAAATGGGAGCACTTTTTCACTTCCTGAAGTCTTAATAAAGCCCTATCTTCAAGGCCCTCATGTGCTTTATTGACTTTTCTCCTATAAGAGCAAAACTACGTATATGCTACCTCAGCACATTAAACTTACTCATAGCCTCTTGCTCTGGTTTGAGATGCTCTAGGAGAAGCAGCTAGGGAAAATATTTTAGAAGTAACAATGGCAATTTATTTTCTAAACTGTCAATTAAAGTATTCTGAAATACTTTCAGTAAATCATTGTTTGGGGGCACAGAGTCATATTTTTAATTTTCACTAAACACAAATTCAGAAAATATTCACCACTTACACTTTTTTTTGCTGTGATGGTGGTGTGTTTGATGACCTTCCTCGTCTTTTCTGTGGCGTAGACTGTGCTGATTCAACTGTACTAGTTTCAGATGGTTCTGCTCTGTTTTGAGGAAGACCCAAATTGCAAAGTATCAAATTATAACTAATGTCCAAGTATAAAAAAGTTGCAGCTTACAAGAAGACAGACTTACCTCTGCTGTGTTCTTTTCGGTGTCCTATTTTGCCTGCCTTTTGGTTTTTGTTCAATGTTTTCAGTTTGCCTTTCTTCCTCCTCCTCCTCCTCTTCCGCTGCAGCTGCCGGCGGTTGTTTTTTTTTGCTCCTTTTTGATGACTTTGCTACTGGTTCTTCCTTTGGTGTTCCCCCATTATTTGCTTTGGGAGGGCGTCCTCTTCTCCCTTTCTTTGGTGGACTGTTCTGTTCATCCTCACTTTCTATTACATCTTCTTTTAGCCTTTTTTCCTCTTGCCATTGTGTTTCATCAGATTCTGAAACAACTGCAGGTCTCTTCCTTCCCCGTTGACTACCTCTAAGTTTCTGCTCTTGACCCAGTTTATTCAGGTCATCTATGCTTAGTTTCTCTTCTGAATCTGTGATAGCTGCTTTCTTCCTTCCTCTAGGCTTCTCCATCTCTGACTGAAAAAGTAAGATTGCATCTTTAAATTAAAAAAATTAAACTGCCATATTAAACTGTCACATACGAAAAAGCATACAGAAATTTCCCCCAACAAGACAGCATCTTCAAGTTACACAATTTGTCTACTAAGACTGTCTACCATAACCATTTCAAAAACCTTTGCAAAAGTATAAACACATACACACATATAAAATGGCAGACAAGAGAGAAAGATAATTTCAGAAGGTGAGTAGTTCAAACACTGAAGTGTGTAATGTCTTCCTCATTTGTATCCTCGGCTGTGTCAAACACAATTGGCTAGAATATCCATAACTGCTTTTTTATCAACAGGAAAATAAAAAGATATAGAGGATGGGAATTGTCAACTTGTGGCTTTAGCTCTGTTGTGCGCTCCAGGGTGCTTATGGCAGGGGATTGGAACGAGATGATCTTTAAGGTCCCTTGAACTCTAACCATTCTATGATTCTAAATCCAATGTCAAATCACGATGCCCTCTTGATATTCTAAGATAACCAGAGAACAAACAGTTGCTATTCTTTACAGCTGTTGAAAGGAAAATACACCCGCACAAAAAAAGGTGAGAATTATAATGCATCAACACTATAATGAGGTATTATAACTTTGCTAGCTACAAGCAAGAAACCATGTATGATACAGACTTCTACAATCTGACAAGGCAATCTGAAATTTCAGACAGGTTAAACTGCTCCCCCAAAACTCCAGTATAGTTGATCATTCTCAAATCAATCCAATTAATTCTTCCAAAGCTATATTTCAAGTAAACATTGAGAACATACAAAGAAGATTTCTACTGTATATTGGGGAACAGAAGTCCAAGGAACCTATCAACTTGAACAATGTCCCAAACACTTCATCAGCAAATCCTGAGAATAAGACAAATCGTGGACTAATTATCATCAACCTAGCTCTAGCAAAATCTACCCCTGTCAATATTCTGCAAATCACAACTGGTAATCTTGAAAACTTATAGGAGTTGTCAGTCTGCTGCAAAAATAAGGTAACATACACATGAAAAACAGATTAACGGAACGTTTTTTCACTGCATTTTCATATCCAACTCTAAACACATTTTCCAATAGTTTACAACATCAACTCAGTTTCATGTTTCAGCATATTTCCTTGAATGACATCAAGTACCACAACATTAATTTTTATTTTAAAGTCCTCATGACTTAAAATGAAACATCTGCAAGGCAACCAAACAGCTCACCCTTACAAGATCAGAGTCGTCCCTTTTGTCAGTTTTCTTCCCTGGTAAGGGCGAAGACAGTGTGAATTCTTCATTTTCACTATGGTCCATTTCAGTACTGTCAAGCCTAGAATGAATAAACATTTATTCTCCTCATTATTATAATACAGTGGGCAATCATTAAAAAAATATATTAAGAACAACAATCTTCAGAAGAAATCTATTCCTAAACCATGAACAATCTGGCAGAAAGAACCTTTCACTCTGGCTACTACAGCCACCACATATCACAAGCCAGAACATCTAAGTCTCACGACAAAGGTGTCAACCATAAGCCAAGTTGAATTTTCTTTTTTCACTGGGAAAAATTAGCAGCTTTTTGAAACAGAAAAACCTACTGAGTTTGAAGAGATCTGTACGTTTATATACATTTGCATACACTTTCATACACCAATCAAAGATCCCCACAGACAGACCAGCCAAAGAACACACACCTTCCTATTGTGAGGTTTAGGCAATAAGACAGAAGATTTAAGTGTCAGAGACTAGTTCATCCCTCAGCTTTCTGTTGTTATTTAGGGCAGCAATTTAATTTTTATTTCAGTTTCTACATATGTAGAAGTGGACAAAAATCCCTCCTGCATATGTAAAACACCAAGACCCACAGACAAAAGATAATATACAAAAGCCAACACACAAGTCATTTTGTTTCACCTGCCCTGGGGTAGGTAGAAGCAACATTTTTAAATAACAGCGCACATTTTTTTAATGAAAAGAATTATGCTATGCACTGAAATGAGAAGTGGTATTCAAATACACAAACTCTTAACTTCCTGGCCTGGGGACTGCATAGACTGAGAAAGATGTTCTTACTCCTACAAGTATAAAATCTGTAATAACTGTGATGTTATCGGAAGCTCAGTTATTATACATCTTCTTAACAGATGCAACCTTGCCTGTGTATCTTCAGTCAGACTTAACTGGCATCATTCACTAAATACTGAATCATTACCATCACCTCTAGGGGACTTTTCTTCTTCTTTGGTATCTCCACTCAAAACGCTAATCAGTTTACCTTAGGTGAATGGGGGAGATCATGAAGATTACAGAAAATGTTAGTCTGTGAGTGCAGCATTTTTTTTTTTAAATGAACCAGATGTAGAACAGTACTGGTCTCAAGTTCATTTCACTGCATATAGAGAATAATCTGGATTCCAACCTGTCTTTAGCCAATAATGTATTTCGGCATGTGAACCTGCATGAATTGTAAGAAATAAGCCTTTCTGTGGACTTTCCATGGAGTTGAGAAGTATTTCTTGTAAAACACTGCACTACATTTAAAATTAATATTACATATTAAATAGTCGCAGAAGTACCAAATGAAAAGTCTTATTTCCAAACGTAAGATTTCCTCACAGTCCTGAGTAATGTGAGAAAACATGATTAGTGGGGACAACGCAATCTCTAAATGTCTGTGAAAAAAAATTAACGGTAATGTGACTTTCAGTTAAAAAATGAACATAAGAAGACAGAGTAATTGAGGAATAACCTAAAAAACTGACACAAAATAAACCATCACTTTTAAAGACATATAACTACAAGATGCCTTATGTAGCATTACGATACATTCCCCTCTCCATCACAGAAAGAAACTAAAATCCAAAAATGTTTATCTGCAAAATCCAAAGTGCAGGACAAATTTATAGAGGAAGAAGTAATGCAAGGTCACCTCAATGGCCTACCAGTCCTGACTGCCTATGATGTGTTGTTAACATTACAGGAGGCCACAAGGTTCCTAGGAACAAATACAGACTGGGTGCAGAATGGATTAAGAGCAGCCCTGAGGAGAAGGACTTGGGGGTGTTGGTGGATGAGAAGCTCAACATGAGCTGGCAATGTGTGATTGCAGCCCAGAAGGCCAACTGTATCCTGGGCTGCATCAGAAGAAGTGTGGCCAGCAGGTCGAGGGAGGTGATTCTGCCCCTCTGCTCTGCTCTCATGAGACCCCACCTGGAGTACTGCATCCAGCTCTGGAGCCCCCAACATAAGAAGGACATGGACCTGTTGGAGCAGGTCCAGAGCAGGCCCACAAAGAAGATCAAAGGGCTGGAGCACCTCTCCTATGAAGACAGGCTAAGAAAGATGGGGTTGTTCAGCCTGGAGAAGAAAAGGCTCCAGGGAGACCTTATAGTGGCCTTCCAGTACTTCAAGGGGGCCTACAGGAAAGATGGGGAGGGACTTTTTGCAAGGGCAGGTAGTGATAGGACGAGGGGTAATGGTTTTAAACTGAAAGAGGGTAGGTTTAGATTAGATATCAGGAAGAAATTTTTCACTCTGAGGGTGGTGAGGCACTGGAACAGGTTGCCCAGGGATGCTGTGGATGCCCCATCCCCGGAAGTGTTCAAGGCCAGGTTGGATGAGGCTTTGAGCATCCTGGTCTAGCGGGAGGTGTCCCTGCCCATGGCAGGGGGTTTGGAACTAGACGGGTCCCTTCCAACCTAAACCATTCTATGATTCTATAACCTGCAGATGTATATATGCACACACACACATATATACATGTGTGTATATACATATATACATGGGGGGGGGTGTTTATATATCTATCTATCTTAAAAAAAAACACAAACATGAGGCTCTCCGGTCCTACAGCCAACTCCGGATGTGAATTGATTCTGGGTTTTATCTTTTTTAAAAAGCACATTTATTTCTGGGGTTAGAAAGCCAAATTCATGGTTTCAGTTATACCAATGTGGTACTATAACTTTACTTCAAAATAAGATAATAGATTTCTGTTTCTCACTTAGAAAGCATTATAGAAATATTCAAAGTTTCCATTACAAATACTTGAAATATCAAAGCTCCTTTGTTGTCTACCAACCTCCCTTTGATCCTTCCTGGAGAGCTTGGATTTGAACTGCTGCTGGCATTGCTTACAGTTTCCATTCGTGAAGATTTGGATTGAGACTGCTTGCCTGCTGACGAAAGAGGCTTATTAACTGCTCCAAGAACATTGGCTGCTTTGGGCTGAAACCAAAAATATATTTCCTTTATTTTAAGCTACATGTTTAGATATTGTTAACATGTACTATGCTTAAAATATTCATAGATTTCACTTTCTGCAATCAACATCTTAATTTTAACACAAAGCGATAAACATTTTCGTATGAAAGTTACAACAGACACCAGAAGGAAGCTGACAAAGCTGTAATCAAATAGCTAGCTGCCACCAAAACTGGTATTCTTTTCTCTACCCTTATATTCTGTACTCTTTTCACTGGTAGTACTGGTAGTGCTCACCCTGACCTTGCAGTACGCCACTTCAGCACTTTTTGTGCTGTTTGCTTTCTGCTGATCTAGCTGCCTGAGCCAGCTCACCATTTGGATCAGATAAACATCTGTACTGGCAAAACAGAAATAGCAGTAGGACAGCCCTTTCAGCAAAGACGCCATTAAACTGGCTTAGCTGTAATGACAAGTCACACTAGTTTCATCTGGGAATGAATGAGAATCTCAAAAATCCAATACTGTGGAGAAGGTTCCGATACTTCATGCACAGTTTTAAAAATGTTAGGCTTTTAATAGGTGCCAAAATTTCCAGATACTGGTGAGCTTCAGGTTATTCATTTACGTGGATTATCTTTCAGACATGCCAAATACCTCAGCTCATACTAACTTTTGAAAGAGTTCAGTTACTCCTAAAGAGACCAGACCTTTATGCCAGACACCCACGTACAAAAATGTTGAATTAAAGATCATTTCCCACATTTCTCATTATTTAGGATGATCCACCTTCTAATTCAATATTAGGTTCTAGCTATGTCTAATGTTAACAACAGCTAAAAAAAAAAAGCTCAACATGCACAACATAGCAGATTTGAGTTTTCCTTTTCAGAGATATGCACCATGGTTGTGCTGGTTATACTTTTATAGCCAGAGGGAATCTTACATTTATACCAAAGATTCACTCTGAACTGAGTACAAGAAAAACAGCATATCTTTTCTAAAAATAAACCTTTGAGAACAAAATCCAGTTTAAGAATTTACATCTATTAGTTTAGAACTTAATGTTAATCAATAAGCAAATACAGAAAGAGCTCAAAAGCAGAGAGAGGTTCAAATTCATACTGGACTGGACTTCCTACTAAGGAAGGACTAAGACTAACAGTGCCTGCACTAACAGCTCCTCCCTTACCACGGGACCTTGCTGCCCTCCAATACTGTTCCCTGCTTATACCCACCCCATTAATATCCACTCAAGCTAGTCTTCCATTCCCAAAAATAAGACTCCCTAGACCAACTCTCATTTCATGTTGCTCTCACAACGGTGAAGCAACTGAAAGTTTCTGGTGGTCAAATACACCTCTGCTGTTTGTTCTGAAATTTCAGAACAACAAAAAAGGAGCTAGAGTACCTGGTGCTAGAAATTTAAAACAATATAAAAGCTACCATAGGATTCAAGAGAATTTCAATTAGGATATATGAGAGATATGGAGCTACTAGAGTGAGTCCAGCAAAGGGCCACTAAGATGAAAAAGGGACGGGAGTATTTCTCATATGAGAAAAGTCTGAGACAACAGGGGCTTTGGACTAGATGAGCTCCAGAGGTCCTTTCCAAACAAACATTCTTTGATTTTTTTGTGGTAGCATAAACCATGTTTCTTGTTTAATATTATCACATTAGACTTAAATATTTAAGTTTGGGACAAACAAGCAATAATGGTTTATGTCAAAAACTGGATGAGAGAACTTAATATTGACTATTGATCAGAAATTGGAAGACATGCAATCGCCTTTTAAAAAATTTTGCATGTTCAGTAAGAAGCAAATCTCTAATTGGTGGAACTTAAATACTCAAATGTGCGATATAGTGATGATATATTCCAATCAATAAGTGTTGGTTTTCAACTTCTAATCAAAAAGATGCTCTTGTACATCTGCATTTTTTCCTAACTTGCATTCCTCCTCTACTAGTAAGTTACTAGCTCACAGCTAAAGCTTCATTAGCAAAGTTAAGGGTAATGAAGATGCTGTGCTTTTTATTTCTTTTGCAAGATAGCAAATGAATGTTCTGTAATCTAGAACAGGATATATTAGTCCAGATGAAAACAACAATCTGTCTTTTCCTTTACTAGATTTTAATTTTATTCTAAGGAGTACCCGGGTTTAGTTTTAGTGAAGAAAGAACATTACCATTCAATACAATGCATATTTAGAAAGAACAAATTAATATAACCATAGAACAATCAGTTATCTTGTAACATACTGTAAAATGGTACTCAGCTTTGCCAAACATTAATTTATGTGATTTTAAAAATAATTTCTATTAGAGTTTTCCATAGTTGTCGCTTCATAAGCAATATTGTAATCTTCTGTAGAAAAACATTTAAACATTTTGCAAACTTGCCAAATATTATGGGGTGGGTTTTTTTTTTTACTCCCTTTTTAAAGACAACAGGCTTTGCCTACTACTACCACAACCCAGCACAGACAGTAGCAGTTTTCCCTTCTACCTCTCTCTTTCTCTCTACATGTTTACAATCATGAAACAATCTATTTTCTTAAATACAATCTATTTTCTTAAACTTGAAGTGTTTCATTAACTACATGTTAGTTTTCGTTGAAACAAAAACCAAAAAATCAAACCAAAACCACAAACACAGCACCAAAACCCCCAAACCCCTCACACCATACATACCTTTCCAGGAGTGAAAAAAGACTTCATTTCCGGAGGAAGATAATTTTTGGTGTTACTGAAATTCTGTGAAAGGGGTGGGGGGGGAGAAATCACAGCAATAATCAATGACCAAGATATATACATTTTGGAAGTAGTACTGAAAGATTTTCTTTACATCATCTATGCTTTTGAAACTTTAAACCTCATCAACAATATCTTGGGGGACGGGGGGGAGGAATCAGCATATATAAATATTTATGAAACATATACACACATACATACGTTTTCAAATACATTATAATAGGGAGAAGTCTGAAGTTACAAGAACTATTGAAAAAAAAACCCAAACCCTGAATTACAACTAACAGTCTTAAACAGCCTTATCTCAAGAAAAATTAAGTGCCATGGTATACCTTGTCAGGTTGAGTAAAATATCTGGCTGGAAGTACAGGGTCTTTAGGGGATTCCAAACTGTATGTTGTACTCTTTGACATAATGATATTCATTGCTACATCACAGACTGTGTATAGTTTCTGTAAATAATAAAATTTAAAAAAACAAACAAATAACACTTTAGAAGTTTATCACAAATCTTGACAAAAGACAGTATATCTTTTGAGCACAGAAGTACAAGAACTCACAGTTTAAAAACAATCACCTCAAACATTTAACATTAGGTTGCATCTTAAACAGTGTATCGCAGGGTACTAAAACATAGGAGCAAAAGACAAAAGCACTTTACGCCCAGCAGCTGAAGAGAGGTAGCTTTCATGATCTTTCTACACTTAAGAATAGCGTATGCTATGGTTTCAAAGACAAAGCTAAAAAAAAAAAAATCTCATCTGCACATTATGTGATGCAAAAACCTCAAAAACAAGATCAGGGTTTGATACATTCACTACATAATACACACTGGAGACATCTAATGCATGTGGTTTTCTTCCTCTACTAAGCTTACTCTTGCACTTGAAATATTACAAAGCACTTTAGTGGATAATTTAAAGAGTAAACATTATAGTTTACATATATTTAAAGTTAGCATTTAATAACCTTACTGAGACAGAAACAGAAGGATTCCTAACTATTACAAGTCCCTTGCAAATGTGAAAGATCTACTGATTCCTATGATCTGTAAGATCATAGGAAAACAACTGTCATCTATACTAGAATAAGTACAATCATTACCGTATATAAAAGTATCATCTCCCACATACAATTCTATTGAAAGATATTTTAAAGTTGGTGTGTAAACAAAAAACAATTTATTTCCAGAAGCAGGCCAGAATTAAATGCAATTTCCAATCAAAATGTGTCACCTACTTCATTCATTTTGGGATCATCTGGCCCTTGAGCATCCTTAGTCTGTTTGATATTTTCTACCATTTTTCTGATAAACGCATGACTGTTGTTTTCATTCTTAGCCATCAATATTTCCAGTATGAACCACAGGCACCTAAGGGAGAAACGCAGTACTCCTCATGAATAAAAACGCAAAAGAAATTCTTTTAAAAAGCACATTTGAGAAAGTGGTTTACTCTAGATTTTACTAGTATTATGCATTTGAACCAGTCTAACTCTGGGAAACCAATTCTTTGGAAAAAAAACCATGAAGGTAGGATGAGCAGAAGGTAAGAGTTCCTCTGTAAGATATCACAGAGCACTAAAAAAGCATATATACTATTTCTCACAATATTTTACAGAAATAACTGCTATTGTTATGTGCACTGGACAGTGTATCAGGGTAGCACAAGGAATTAAAATTTCACTTAGAATAAAGTTAGGTTATTTTAACCCTAGAAATAACACTATTAAAAGTAGTCTTACTCTTTAATGTCCTTGAGTTGTTCAATGTCCTGGACTTTGACATAATCTGGGTCATGAGCTAGAAGATGGATAGTATAAGGAACAACATACTCTGGTAGAAGTGACAACAGTTTCTCTGAAAAGCAGAAGAAAGACACATCAAAAGACTATGTACCAAGAAATATGCTTTTCTACTACAGAGGGAAGAGCAAAATTTAATGTCAGCATACATTAAGATAAAGTATAGGAACATGTGGGCCTATCATTTCTTTACGATGTTGTATCTCAGGGTTGATGTGCAGATGTGTCAAGCACGCAATAATTAAGATTTTAAGTATCTCTCACTCAGGGCTGCATATTTTCTAGCTACCTTGAGAATACAGCTACAGTCACCACCTACTCCCAATCCTTTACGTGGCTCAAAGCCTGTATTTCTGAGAGACTTTGAAAAACAGAAGCGAGGATAGATCACAAAAATCCATGTTAACTGCAAGATGTGAAACCAGCACAATTGCAGATAAGCTGCTATTCTTTCTTTGGACATTGCAGTGTACAGCCTTGCTGTCAACAGAACAGAAATAAATGCCCTTTGCAGGGGCTTCGTAGTCAAATTGCCACAGCCTATCTTACCTGTTTAAAGAAGGGATAGAAGATAACATGAAAGCTGTAACAAAGTAGTAGTGGACCGAGTTTGAAAGACTCAATCCCACTTTAACAGAGCAGCACAACTGAACTATGACATTCAAAGCATTCAAAACTTTTTCTAGCATCCTCTGAGACTTGTAAGTAGTCCTAAGCAAGGATTGCAGGAGAAAGTCTTTCCTACATTGCGAAAGTCAGATGGCCTATTTTCCTCAGGGATTCAAAAAGTAAAGATTGTTGCCAAAGCCCCTCTCAGAGTTATGATGAGAAAATACACATTCCATAAGGTAACAAACAAATTCCTGAGGTAACCAACACTATGCAGAGCGAACTTCAGCACCTCAAAGTTTGATGACAAATATCAGAATTAAAACAGTCATATCCCACAGGGCAAGGACAACAAAAAGACAAGTTGTACACCAAAGTCAAAAAGCATTTTGCAGAAAACGTCCATACTGCTTTCTTTAGCCTAACGACTGAGAGGAACTGGAGGATGCACAGCTCACCTAAGTTATTAAACCTGTACCCTGTGCAACTGGCAGGATGATAGGCAAGGAAGGCACGCTAGTATTCTATCTATATTACTACAGTACAAGCATCTGATCTTGAGTGCTTGTGGCAAACGCAAAGTCACAGTATTAACATGCCCATGGATAAACACTTGAATGTACATGTGATGGAAGGAGGGAAATTCTTGGCTTTGCTTTTGAAAAATCATATTTTTTGAGCTAGTGAGTGGTCATGAAAGACATGACCAAGTCTGGAAAATCTTCTTTTAGTAATCTTTTAACTATCCCATATTAGGTTATGAATAAGAAGTCCAAACATCTGTAAATCATTATATATAATATTTGAAAACTATTTTAAAATACATTAGAACACTGACATTTTTATCTCTAATATATGTATTCATGAGATGTTGCACATCAAATGAAATACATCATTATTGTAGATTTCACAAGACTGACTAAATAATTGCCATGCCTAAGTCAAGTCTTACTCAATCTATCCCATTCTTAAAGGTTGGCATAAATAGGGATAGTGCACAGCCTACATAAAATATTTGCATTAATTCATAATAGCAAGGAAAGCGTTCAAAATTAATAAAGGCCCACAGAAGATAGTGCTGTCAAGTTCCAAGGATACATTTTTAGAAAGCCATTGCTGTTGATGCAGTTAATTATCAAGAGTAGTATCTCTGCTACATAGACTGTAAGCCATCATAAGGTTTGAAAGAAACACTAAAATCACCTAATTTCTTTCTATTTCAAGCTGTATTTATGCCATTGAAACACAATGTACTTTGCAAAGCAGGTTTTAATATGTTTCAATTGACATTCCACTATTAACTTTAAAAACATCCTGCATTTCTTTAAGTACTGCTGCATTTTAGTCAGCAGCTGTCTGCTTAACTAAATAAAAAAATAAAGATATGGCAGGGAAGAAAGAACATAATTATGATTTCGGAACACTAGCAAAATTGGCTTGCCTTAGACATGTCCCAGGCAAACCAACCTGCTATTATTTGTATTAATTAGCAACTTCAATAGAATGCTCATCAAGAGCTCGTGAACTCAGTGTTTTGTTAACTTCCAGTCTTGTACAATTTCTAATATAACTATAGTAATAATTCCAGCTGGGTCTGGAAAACAAAGTGAACCAGATCCAGACACAACAGGAAAGGACAAATATTGACACATATTATATTTAACTCCTACCGTGACAAAAAAAAAAAAAGTATTTCCATATTCTTTCATCATCTCTAATGAAGAAAGACACAACCTGAAAGGTGGGGTGGCTTTACAGATGTGAACTACCAGCATTTGAAACTAGAATGTGCCAAAACCCCTCGTGACAGGCCTTCACAAGCATTTAGGAAAGAAGCTTGTTAAAAAATTTTATCTTTACTCTTGTAATTTTTCTACTTACTAACTTGCAAGTAAAAGCCCAGCCTTAGAAAACCAAGATTCCCTATGCAAGACAAGTCTCTGCCCAGATGAAACTAGTACTAGATACACAATCAACATAAGTTTCTTGAGTGACTTCCACTCTGAATAGCATTTAGAGAATTTAAGAGGCCTGAGAGTACTTCCTGCCAGCCTGTAAAAGGTCAGTGTAGAGGGAAGAGGCATTTTACTGTCTAGTACCAGTCCTTAGGAAGTTTTCCTTAGGCAAGGTATACAGAAGTTTACCAATTTTTCAACAAATGCTGAAATCCCCCAAAATATCTGAAAGATATCCTCCTCACCTGTACCAAGTTTTCAAGAAAAAAAAAGTATCACAAAATCACACATTTATAGATTCAGAAAAATAGCTGCATTAATCAAAGATGCAGATTCTCACTTTTAGTTTTTTGTGGAAGCTTTTCAAAGGATGTACTAATCGTCATTACTACCCTGAGTTACTGCATGGCCAAGCAGCGAGAATGACAGAGGGAGACACGTACACATTTAAATAGTATGATCTTACCAGAAATGAGCTTCAGCTGTACTACTGCAATAATGACTTTTTAAGACGCAAACAGTTCAAGACATTTTATTTGTTAAGAGTTCAGACTGGTAAATCTGAATGTCACAAAGTTAATATTGTAATTCTCAAAAAATCCTGCAATTTGTATTTAATCCAGACTCCTCACGGATTATAGTACATATAAAATTAATGGCATCACTCAAGGTAAGTCTTTCAGCAAGAAAAAAAAAAAAAAAAAAAAAGAGTCAGGCACACTTTGAGGTCCTACTGGATAAAAAGAATCACACGCACCCAGGGTCCTCTTAATTTCTTCTACGGATTTTTGATAGTAACTTTGCATCATCTATCTTAATACAGTTAGGAAATCAGAGATTACTTTTAATCATATGAGAATTCTTATACTTGCCTCCTACATAACTAAAAAGGGTTTTCAATTTTCAGGAGGAAGAGTCTTAGGATGACTTAAAGGCGTTTGCTCAATGGATTTTTCTTTTTCACATGTTATCGAGGAGGGAAAAAAAGCACTGATCTTTTTTCAAGTCTAGTTAACAATACACAAAAGGATTTCTCTACAGACTTATTGTCTGATCAAAGTGTAAGGGGACTAAGGCACATACAGACTGACATGGGTAATATAAAGTCTGTGATTCATAAATGCAGAAGGAAATCAGTTATCTGACAGCATCTGTGAGATCAGATTGACAAAACAGGTCTGGTCTACCCTAAGACGAGATGAAAAAATCCCCTTCATTTCACAAAGGCCAAACCATCAGTAACTTTTCAAAGAAATAAAATTTTCAAAAACTCTTATTCAAAATGCCCATAGCTCTTCATAAAAGTCTACTTTTTCCTATGACCATATACCGGTGTTGTCATACTGCATGTACGTAGCTTTGAGTAAGCCAAATGGGAAAAGGACTGATCTTATAAAAGAAAAATAGCTAACATTAGTCCATAATAACTTACAAAGCATTCCCATGATCAGACTGCTGGCACTGGGAAGAAAGAATTACATAAACTCATCCTGAAGTGGCTACAAATATAGCCCTTTGACAGCATAAGACAAGATAAGAAGCTACTCACAGCAGTGCAAAGACAGTCAATTTAGTACAGCATTTATGTCATTAAGGTTGCGTGTTATTAATTACTGCTGTAAAATTAATCACTGTCACTTCACTTACAACATAATTAACCATTAAGTTCAAACAGTACACAACTGCCTTGAAAAGCTACTTCACTTCCAATATACTTAGGCATAAGCATTTGCACAGCTCTTAACAAAACTGAAAGATCTCAGAAATGCCTGTTAAAAAACTCAAAAGAAAATCTGGAGTCTATTTTCAGTTTTCATTAGATACCTCTAAGTGAAATTTACAGACATTCTATGTATAAAAACAGAAAACCATCAATATTTCCACAGTCCACTCACATTTACATTTTAACTATAGCACTTGTACCAAAAAGCAACTTTTATTCTCTTACCACTAACTGCTGCATGTTGCTTCAGATACTCCCTTCTGACATTTATGTTCTTCACAAGGCACTGCCTAGCATGAGCTCTTCTCTCTTTCACTGGATCTTTTGCACACAGTGCACAAATGGCCATATATTCTAGTGGCAGCCGTAGTCTAGAAAGGCCTTTGTGAAGTTTCTGAGCAAATATTTGTCTTACTTGGTAACATTCATCCTATTTAACAAAAAAAAAAAAAAAAAAGAAAAAAGAAAAATCAAAACAGGTAACGGGTAAATTTTTCTAAAAGTAATACAGACTGAGAAACAAAACATGGAAGCCTGGTTAAATATGCCAAAAATCAATTTCAGACCTTGCAGCCACAGAAACATAGGAATTGTAAGAATGTTTTTTAATGCTAATTCAGAGCAATTAAATTGAATTCATCAGTTGAAGCTTCCCTTAAGATCAGGAGAAGAGTTCAGAAACTGTGCAGGAAGATACCACACTCAGGGCCCAAGGCTTAATTTAGCATGAAGTTAATGAAATTGTTTACAATAGGACCGCTTGCTTTCTGGAGCCAAAATCAAAGATCTACACCAAAACAGTGTTTAGCCCCCAGTAACCACTGAGTTGATTTTACTGCTGCGATTTCACAAATTTTCATCGAGCCATTAATGTAAGGAAAAAAAAATTCAACAGAATTACCAGATAAGATAAGGTCAAACACTGAAGGGACTACCAAGCATTTCCATTATACTGGGGAAACCTAGGAACTATGACTGATCATGGAAGAGAATAACCCGTGCCAAATAACACAAAGTAAAATAGTATGAAAGCAGCGCGTGTGCTTCTACAATTTATTAAGCAATGTATTTCCAGAAAAGATATGAACTTTAAAATTCTTTGTATGAAAATAACCTACATACTTTAAGACACCATTCAGTATACCATGAACCATTTAGTAACACAGGCCAAGGAAGGTTAATACCTTCCTTGGTGTGGAAAACAAGAAAATGTACAGAAAAGCATAAGATAAACAAGGCCATCAAAACAGCTTAGCTTATTTAATCTGCCAAAAAAAGGTCAAGAGGAGAGATTTTCTATTTCTAAATACGAAGAAAAGAAAAAACATTAACAGGAATAAACAGCTATTTCGGTCAAATGACAGTTTTGAAACCAGAAAGAATTCAAGAGGGTTTTCAGGTATCAGCCAACAGGAAGTAGAGAGACAAAACCCAGCCACTGGTAACACTGACTGATAAATTCGCAAGTGGCATCAAAAGAGGTAATGTATTAGATAAACCAAGCCTCCCTCTCCCCCCACCCAAAAATTAAATCAAAAAGAAATTCATCAAGCCCCATTTTCCCTTCTGCGCTTCAAGCCATAGTCTTCGTCTATGGACTGAAACCCTGAAATACCTGCTGTAGCCAGAGTTGAAGCAACCCAAGATCACAGACCCAAACTGAGAGACCTACTCAAGATCTATTGCCTCTTTATAGCAAACCCACCCCCTAGCAGAAGGCTACGATACAGCCTTCTTTTCCTGCGCGGTAACACCACCTAACTCTAAAGCCTTTGGAAAGCTCAGAAGAGACCTCTGCCTAGTTGGTATACTGACAAGGAAGCATGTCCTCCTTGACTCAGAGAACAAAGGAAGGTATAAGTTCATTGGTACTGATGGTATTGTGTGGCACAAATTAGAATGGTTATTATTTCTTCATCTTTTAATATTGAGAATAACCTTAAATTCAGCTCAGTTACGCTAGTTCACTGATAAGAAGGGGGACCAAACTCAACCAAATTCAATGCTTTTTATAGCATACAACTAAACCCCATACATTAGCCCAGTCTTACATACCTACTTCTCGCAATTTAATGCCAATTAATCAGAATTTCACCACTGAAAAATATTTTTAAAAAATACACATATTTACAAAGCAGCATGTACCCCTCAGACACAACTCCGATCCTTGAAAATGGACAACGACTTGCTTAAACAATTAAAACACTCTCAGAGTTGACAACAGAAACTGAAAAAGCTTTGAGGTTTTTTTAACAAATGAAATTTATGCAATCTCAAAGTTTTATTCTAAATACAATTAAAATTGCATTTTCAACAGCAAATCTTATTAGATCTTAAATCTGGTCTTAAAGTCTGTTAAACACTGAAGTACTTAACACTATGGTCAATTATTTTCTACTCTGTTTCAGTATGAAGCTCTGCTGACATCACAATTTGTTCTGCAGATCAAAGAACTTAACTGCTGGGGAGCTTACAAGTTTGGCAAAACACATACATAACTTATTTTAAAATTACTAAAACTACATGCATTTAATCATCACAAAGTCTCTGTTTATCAGTGCAAACTTAATACAGCAATTAGTGACAACACTTAATTATGTATTCTGCGCTATAATCATCCCACATTACAAAATAGCAGTCTCAGAAAAAAAAAAAAAAATAGCCAGCAAAGACCCATAGCAGAACCTGAGCAACCATTAGACACCTTAAAAATTAAGCTTTTCATTTTGTTTCATCTGCTTCCTGATCCACCCACTTAAAGAAAATTTGCTGTAAATTAAATTATGTAATACTAGAGTTGGCCTTGGCGTCACTTGAATGTCCTTGTTTGTGCCTAGACTTGATAGTGTTAAGAATGAATAAACTTTTAGAATAATCAGTGTCTACCATCAAGAAATGGATTACGATACTAAAAATTCTAAGCATAAACATCAAGGTATGCATAGGTACGCATGCAAATATCTCAAAACCAAATATCAGTTCCCATAGCAGATTAATACAGTACCACTTATAAGTGCAACAGCTACTGAAACCATTACAGTTACTCTGCATCTGAGTATCTGAACTCAATAGCCAGGCAGAGGGAAAGGAAACTGCAGAAGACCTCAATATCTAGAAAAGCTATTTGTAAGCATTCAAAATCCATTAGGAGCTGCAGAGAAAAGTAAACGCAGAATTCCTGTCTTGACAGAGCTTACAACTGGACATGCTGGATTGATGGGCCGAGGCCAATGGCATGAGGTTCAACAAGGCCAAGTGCCGGGCACTGCACCTGGATCACAACAACCCCATGCAGCACTAGAGGCTTGGGGAAGAGTGGCTGGAAAGCTGCCCGGCGGAGAAGGACCTGGGGCTGTCGGCAGTGTGCCCAGGTGGTCAAGAAGGCCAATAGCATCCTGGCCTGTATCAGAAACAGTGCAGCCAGCAGGACTGGGGAAGTAATTGTACCTCTGTACTTAGCACTGGTGAGGCCCCACCTCGAGTACTGTGTTCAGTTTTGGGTCCCTCACTACAGGAGGAACACTGAGGTGCGGGAGCAGAGAAGGGCAACAAAGCTGATGAGGGATCTAGAACACAGGTCTTATGAGGAGTGGCTGAGGGAACTGGGGTTGTTTAGCCTGGAGAAAAGGAGGCTCGGGGGAGTCCTTACCACTGTCTACAACCACCTGAAAGATTGTAGGGAGGTGGGGGTCTGTCTCTTCTCCCAAGTAACAGGCAATAGGACAAGAGTAAATGGCCTCAAGTTGCACCAGGGGAGGTTTAGATTGGGTATTAGGAAAAATTTCTTCACCAAAAGGGGTCGTGAAGCATTGGAACAGGCTGCCCAGGGAAGTGGTTAAGTCACCGTCCCTGGAAGTATTTAAAAGACAAGTAGATGTAGTGCTTTGGGACATGGTTTAGTGGTAACTTGGCAGTGCTAGGGTAACGGTTGGACTTGACCATCTTAAAGGTCTCTTCCAACCAAAATGATTCTATGATTCTATACAATCTAAATTCTAGTAAACAAGTAAGAAAGTCACAAAAGGCAAAGAAATATCAATAAATGAGGAGAAAACATGACAAAAGTCATACTATAGTGGAACAGAGTCTCCTGGAGGCTATGTCAAGACATACAGATATCCACAGGGAGACGATTACAGACAGCCAACATGGCTTCACAAAAGACAAATCATGCCTGGCTAATCTAGTAGCCTTTTATAATGTAGTGACTGCATAGGTGGATAAGGTAAGAGCAAGTGATGTCATCTACCTGGAGTTCTGTAAGGCCTTTGACACAGTCTCACACAACATTCTTGTCTCTAAATTGGAGAGATGTGGGTTTCATGGAAAAGAAATTGGCTAGATGGCTGCGCCCAAAGAATTGCGGTCAAAAACTCGATGTCCAAATGGAGATCAGTAGCAACTGGTGTCCCTCAGGCGTCAATATTGGGACCAGTACTGTTCAATATCTTTATTAATGACACAGGTAGCAGGATTGAGTATACCCTTCATCAAGTCTGTGGATGACACCAAGCCAAGCAGTGAAGTATATACACTAGAGGGAAGGGATGCCATCCAGAGGGACCTGGACAGGCTTGAGGAGTGGGTCCATGTGAACCTCATGAAGTTCAACAAGGCTAAATTCAAGGCCCTGCACCTGGGTTGGGGCAATCCTCAGTATCAATACAGGCTGGGGGATGAATGGATTGAGAGCATCCCTGCAGAGGAAGACTTGGGGACACTGGAGGCTGAAAAATTGGATGTGAGCTGGCAACATGCACTTGCAGACCAGAAAGCCACCCATATCCTGGGCTGCATAAAAAGAAGCGTGGCCAGCAGGTCAAGGGAGGTGGTTCTCCCCTTCTACTCTGCTCTGGTGAGACCCCACCTGGAATACTGTGCCCAGCTCTGGGGTCCCCATTACAAGACAGACATAGAGCTGTTAGAGCAGGCCCAGAGGAGGGACAAGAAAATGGTCAGAGGGATGGAACACCTCTCCTATGGGGACAGGCTGAAAGAGAGGGGTTGCTCAGCCTGGAGAAAAGAAGGGTCCAGGGAGACCTTATAGTAGCCTTTCAATAAATGAAGGGGCCTTATAAGAAAGGAGAAAGACTTTTTACCAGCGTTTGTAGTGACAGGACAAGGGGCAACGTTTTTAAAAAGACAGAGGGCAGGTTTAGATTGGACATAAGGAAGAAATGTTTTACATTGAGTGGTAGGACACTTGGAAGAGGTTGCCCAGAGTAGTTGTGGATGCCACATTATTGGAGGTGTTCAAGGTCAGGTTGTATGGGGCTTTGAGCAACCTGATCTAGTGAAGATGTCCCTGCCCACTTTGAGATGATCTTTAGAGGTCCCTTTTGACCCAAACTATTCTACAATTCTATAGTAAGATGTGGTACTAAGTTTTTTTATAAGTGTTGATAACCCTATTATGTTGTTCTAATTTAAATCTCATCTCTCAAAATCCCCTTTTGAAAACTGAGGACAGGTAAGCATCAGACCCAAAGACAGTAAAAAAGGTGACAACACATCCATTATCGATATCCACAAACAGTTAAGACTGATACAGCTGGGAAATAAGAAGCAAAAAAGAAAGTGAGAGACAGTGATGAAATGGACCGCAAGGAGCTTGCACCTAACATACTGAAAAGAGAGTCAAAACAATGAAGGCTAATTCTGATAGAGAAGAACCGCAAGGTTACCATTTGCAATTAAAAAATTTTGCCACAGGAGGGAAATGACTGAATGAATGAACAGATTTTGATCACTGAGATCAGAAGAAGGAAACAGAACATGCAAGAACTGTGTTGGCAAGGCTAGTCTGGCATGACATTATCCAGCTAGAGTATCCCTTCCAGAACAGACACAGATCTTACCTGTCATTACAGTAAGTGGCTATTTTTGTCTCTACTAATTCTGTTTTGAATTGTAAAAGTCTTTAGAACTCATTTTGACACAAGACTAACATTTCTATTACGTTTTGTAATAGGAATACTGAAAAGTATCAGTCCTTGTTTTGGGTGTAAACACCTTTCAGTTATTACCACTGAATTTCTGAATTTTAAGTTTAGTTCTGTTTCTCTTGTTCTTCGTAGTATTTGGGAACTAAGTAAGGGCTCCTTTCTGTAGGAACACAAAAGCTTAAAATCCACATAAATGTTGTTAAAACAATATAGAAGCCTAATACAGATTGTCTTCCCCTGATATACGAATGATTTTTCTAGCCTAACTGTACCCGACTCCAAAAAACTTAAGAACTTAAAAAGATATGTGAATATCTATGTGAAAACAAACAATATCCACACAGGAGCTATACTTTGTATTTGCTAATATTAAATGCCAATTTAAAATCTTCTGACATTTAAAAAGGGTTGCAGTTTTTAAAGCTTTAGCCAGTCACAGGAATTAAGGTCTGGACCAGAATATCACTATTACTGAAAATATCTTCTGGAAGGGATTCCTTCCAGAGGATTTCTTGACTTTTGTAAAGTGAGGAGAACACCAGCAGTTACACAACTAACACCAACATGAGTCCATCCATGATTGCCTTACTCTTGGGGTATGAAGAATCAATTTCTGTAGAATTTTCTAAGTCTACAAGACAGGAACACAGAGGATCTCTGTATCTTGACTTACAATTTGAAAGTTATTTCTTTTCTGCTACTGAATTCCTTGGTTTATCAATATTCTAACATTTCACTACTTTAATTTAGCATTCCCCCACTGGGCATCACAGTACTATAGATCTAATGCTCATCCAAAATCAGTTTTCAGGATTACGTAGTGGGAAAATAAATTCATGCCAAGGCTGAACATTTTGTATAAAATCAGATTAGCAGAAGTATACACAACATATAGAACAAACAACATATATACTCATACATTTGCTGATAACCCACAAGTCCCACCTAATTTCCTTACATTTATGGCTAGTGCACACAGCTGGTACTGTTCTAAGGTGATGATTTCATGGTAACAAGGTTCTTGTGCCAACTTCACAATAGCATTCCCTGCAGCCAGCCTCAACCGAGACATATCAGGTTTACTGAAAAACAAGCACATGGATTATGAAGGTTAATTAGTAAAAAATGACATAGTTATTTGACTTAATTAAATCCCAGTAAGTTTGCATTGCCAAAAAACAGGTACTTTAAAAAGAATGAAAAGTTTCCATGGACTCAGCTGCCCCAACCTCCCCAAATCAACAGCAGAAGTAACTTCAAACCAAAAGTAGATTCCATAGCACCACATTATACAGCCTATTACCACATACCTATTACTTTGCCCCGACTTAGCAATGAAAACATTCCTTGAAGCTTCCTAGCAGTTCCACATGGGTGTGAAACAGCTTTAGCTGTGCACTGGACCAGCACAGTCCAAATTGGCCCTCAGAGACCTCATTTAGCCTGTAAGATACTTCCGTTCAGCAAGCTGTTTTTTCTTCAGCAGGGGGCTCCTGCCAAAGAAGCAGCCCATTTCTAATCCTCAAAGTTGTGAAGCTTTTTCTACCAATGATAGCTCAAGTCAACGTAAATTAAGATTAATTAGATATTATGATAGGTGGCTAAGTAAATGGGATTTCTAAGACAATAGCAAGAAGGATCTAGCAAGTGAAAAAAAATTCAACATGCTGAAAGTATTGTTACTTGACTTGCACACCCAAATTGCACTCTCACCTAGCAAAACACTCCAAGCACTTGCTAATTTTCATATCAAAAGATGAACTTTTTTTCTGTAACCTACAACCGTATTTACAAAGGTTATCAGAATATCAAAAGCATCTTCACGTGAGCTTTGCAAACTAATATCCTCTTAATGTGTGCATTAATAAACTGAGTTGAGCTTTCACTGTTCTTAGAAAATTTATTTCAGTAAAGTATATTACTTCTGCATTTCTTCAGGTCAAACACAAAAGAATTAAGAAGTTTTATGCATCACTCAACGCACTAATGAATTCTATTCAGAAGTAGCAAGTACAGCTTTTTCCTTTGATAACCTGGAGCAGGAATCAAGTATATTCTTACTTAGAAATAATTATTCATTTAAGCAGGACAAATACTGTTTAACTTCTTAATCATTTGCCCTTTATCCTTAGGAAGGGCAAATACTGTCATCTTAAACCCATTAGCATGAAAACTGCCTAAAGCATTTAAAGAATAAGATGAAGAAACATTATTAAACACAGAGTGCATGATAAAAATACCTACTAAAAAGCTTAAACCTTAAAATTTATCTAATCAGGCTTTATACACACACCTCTGTTTTAAGAAAACCACGATAATTAAAAAAAAAAAACAAATAGATGACAAGCAACCAAGTGACAGGACAAAAGCTGCATTAACTTTCAAACAAGGCACAATTAACATGGTAACGGCTAGTTCTTAAATGCTAAGTTTCGCTTTAAATTGCATCTACTGTGATAAGTGAACCCCATAAAGATTCAATTTTTGCACTTCAGTGACAATTGAAAAATAATGCCTTACACGTGCAGAGTGATTGAACCAAAGGAAAGGATAAAATTAAGAACTTTCAGTCTTCCTCAGCTTTGGCAGAGATTACATTTAACTCTGAAAATTGAATCAAAGATATTTCACATAAAAAGTTGGCCAAATCTTTAGAGAGTATACGTATCACAAATACCCACAAGCATGTATGCACACTGTGGGAAGGAAGAAGACGACAGTGTTGGTTGTGAATATTATTCTTACAGCTGAAGATGAAAATCAAGTCTGTCTTACTCCCCAAAAGGATTATCTTAGAAGAAACTCTCAATTGAGGCTTTATTTTTCATCAAGTTGTTACAGCCAAAAGCTTTTTGATCCGCATTATCCCAAAACACATAATTATTAGGGCTGAAATAAAAGCTTCTGTATGATTTAATTGCATCTTTTTATTACTCCTAATAATTCTGAAAATCAGTACCAAGGATGCCCTTGTCCTATCAGAAGCTCTCTAACAGATACAAGAGGGACCTGGACATTTGTTTTCTGGAGTGCTGTTACTATTGCTGAAGACCAGATGTTTGAAATGAGAACAAAAGTACAACCACATGGAAAGATGTTACCAAGTGCAAAACAGTCTTAATTAAGGTGGTGGGCTGCACAAAGATAACCCAAATAAATGCATCTTGAAAATATATCTGGTGCATAATCATCTTCTCTCACTCTATAAACTAGCAGTTACACTTTTTCTTCTACTGCAGAGGATAAATGCCAGTGTCCAATTTTCCATGTTCCATGGAATAAAAAGTGTCTTTTGAATACAACCTCTGAAAACGTTGCGTATCAGATGGTATAGCAAATTATCTACAGCACAGAACTATGAATTTTTAAACTCCAAAGCTTTTAAGTCATTTTTATCTTGGTAAGCTTCAGTTTAAGGAAAATGCAGATAGCATTTCAGAAAAATCTCAGTTCAGGTTCAAATCTATCAATACTTTCAGCAACAGCTACTGTCCTTGATACTCGAATACTCTTATTTTATGCTTAGTATATATTTAAATTAAAATCCTACTACAAAGGCATGCAAGATTCAACTTAGCTGTTTTACCTAATCACAAATAGAAAATCAGTATAATCTTGAATTTAAAATTTCTAGGACTGTTTGTGACTTATAAAATAAAAAATAAAGACCTGGACAGGATGGTCAAGATACTGTTTATTGACAAAATTCAATATTAAAAAAATCTGACACTGGTGAACTTAACCTACACATGCAAACATCTCAAAGCATTCAGTTGTTGTCTTAAAAGCAATTCAACAAAGTCATCAATCCTACTACTTCAAAGGGAGAAGGACAAACAAGAGTAGGGATTTGTTTATTTGTTTTCCAAGTGGGACCTTGGCCTCACCTGACACTCGAGACTGAACCGTGCTTTGAAATTAAAAAAAAATCCCATTCCCTTACACTGTCACTGAAAAGTACAGTTGTGTAGATCTAAAGAGGCATGGGGACAGAGTCATTTTTATGGCTGATGAGGACAGTAACTCCAAGATGCTTAAAACATGACTAATGGCCTACCTGAGGTCAAAAGTCTCCTGAACCCTGCCACTTTCATTTAATTCAATTATCTTTAGCAAATTATACATTGTTTAAAAGACAAATGCAAGCCACAAACACAAAAATGGATTCCATGTAGAATGACATCAGATCAAGTACAGTTTAAAAGATTATGTTCTGTACGAACAGACAATTTTACTCTTTCCAAAGCCTGCAAGGAGCAGTGTCAGATTTGCACAGCAGGGACACAATAAGCATCCCAGAAAGAAGACATCCTCAGTGCATTCTCAAAGGGTGAAGAACGAAGGTCAGGAAGTGTCAGCAACACACCAGCAAGCTCCATGCAGAACTAATGCGCCTTAAACATCATCTCCTCTGCTTCAGGTTTTGAGAGTACTTGTTAGCACAGGCAGTATAGCTCACACAGAGACAATGGAGACCTGCCCTCCTTCCAGCTTACAGCTTTCCCAAAATGCAATATTGGGAATCACAGAATAGTTACAGTTGGAAGGGACCTCTGGAGGTCATCTAGCCCAACCCCTCTGCTCAAGCAGGGTCACCTAGAGCCGGCTGCCCGGAACAGTGTACAAATGGCTTTTTAGTATCTCCAAGGACTGAAACTCTACCACCTCTCTGGACAACCTGTGCCAGTGCTCAGTCACCCTCACAGTGGAAAAGTGTTTCCTTGTGTACAGAACCTACTGTATTTCAGTTTGTGTTCACTCGCTCTGGTCCTGTCACTGTGCACCACTAACGAGGAGCCTGACTCCGTCTTATTTAGATGCTCCATTCAGTTATTCATACACATTGATGAGATTCCCACTGAGCCTTTTCTTCCCTAGGCTGAACAGTCCCAGGTGTCTCAGCCTTTCCTCATCCATTAGACTCTCCAATCCCTTAAGCATCTTTGTGGCCCTATGGTGGGCTCATTCCAGTAGCTCCATATCTCTCTTGTACTGGGGACCCAAGTACATCACCTTCTCAGGGATTGAGGGGAGGACAACTGGCCTGTAGTTAGTTCCATGGGTCCTCATTTCTGTCCTTTTGGAAGACAAGAAAGACATTTGCTTTCCGCCAGTCTTCAGGCACCTCTACCAATCACCATGACCATTCAACAAGGATCAAGAGCGGCCTCACAATAACATCTGCCAGCTCCCACAACACTCATTGACTCAAGGACCATGAACTTATGCATGTCCAGTTTCTTAAGTATTCTCTAACCTGATCTTCTCCCAGGGGCATGTCTTCCTTGCTACAGACTTTCCCCTGGTCTCCAGGGCCTGGGATTCCTGAAGGTGAGGCTTGCTAGTAAAGACTGAGGTGAAGACGACATTCAGTACCTCAACCTTTTCCATGTCCCATCACCAAGGCTCCTATCTCGTTCACCAGTGGGTGCACATTTTCCCTAGTCTTCCTTTTGTCACTTATTTACTTAAAGAAGCTCTTCTGGTTGCTTTTGCCACCCCCCACTAGATTCAATCCCAGTTGGGCTTTGGCTTTCCTAACTGTATCTCACACAGTGTTCTCTGTATTCCTGCCAGGTTACCTGTCCCTACTTCCACTTTCTGTATACCTCATAGAATTAGAGGATAGTTTGGGCTGGAAAGGACCTTTAAAGGTCATCTAGTCCAACCTCCCGTGGAAGAAGCAGGGACATCTTCAACTAGACCAGGTCGCTCAGAGCCCTGTCCAACCTGACCTTGAATGTTTCCAGGGATGGGGCATCTACCACCTCTCTGGGCAACCAGTGCCAGTGTTTCACCACACTCATAAATTTCTTCCTTGTATCTAGTCTGAATCTACCCTCTTTTAGTTTAAACCATTACCCCTTGTCCTATCACAACAGGCTCCGCTAAAAACCCTGTCCGCATCTTCCTTATAGGACCCCTGTAAGTATTCAAAGGACACAGTAAGGTCTCCCTGGAGCCTTCTCTTCTCCAGGCTGAACAACACCAACTCTCTCAGCCTGTCCTCACAGGAGAGGTGCTTCAGCCCTCTGATCATTTTTGTGGTCCTCTTCTGCATCCTCTCCAACAGGTCCATGTCTTTCCTGTGCTGAGTGCTTCAGAACTGGATGCAGTACTGCAGGTGGAGTCTCACCAAGTGGAGTAGAAGGGGAGAATCACCTCCCTTGACCTGCTGGCCACACTTCTTATGCGGCCTAGGATACGGTTGGCTTTCTGGGCTGAAAGTGCACATTGTTGGCTCATGTCCAGTTTTTCATCCACCAGTGTCCCCAAGTCCTTCTCCTCAGGGCTGCTCTCCATCTCTCCTTTTGTGTTTGAGTTTTGCCAGGATCTCCTTGCTCATCCCTGCAGCTCTGCTGAAATATTTCCCTGACCTTCTGCCTTCACCACTCTTGAGCTGAGAGGAGAGGATGCTTGAATATAACTAACTAGCTTTCTTGGCCTCTCTTTCCTCCAGGCCCTTATCCAGTGGGACTCTACACTAAGGAGATCCATGAAGAGGCCGAAGTCTGTTCTCCTGAAGTCCAGCACTGTGATCTTGCTTTTTGCCCTCCTTGCTGCCCTCAGGATTCTAAACTCCACCATCTTATGGTCATTACAGCCAAAGCTGCCTTCAACCTTCACACCCCCAACAAGTCTCTCCTTGTTGGTGAGTAGTATGATCAGCAGAGCACCTCTCCTCATTGGCTCCTCTATCACTTGTGTCAGGAAGTTGTCATTGATGTTCTCCAGGAAGCACCTAGATTGCTTATGAACTTATGCTTATCATCCATCCCCAGGCAAAGCTCCAACCTCTGGTGTTGAAGGGTTGTTTTCAGAGCAACCTCAGATGTCATTGCAGTTTTCTCCCTCCCCTAAAAGTATCTCCAGCCCTCTGTTACCTTTAATAATGGAGAAGTAACCACAGCATTATATACAGCTTCTATTATTATTTATAGTTTTGAGTACAAAAAGAGTGGGAAAATTAAGGTTCTAAAACACGCACTGTAAGGAATCATTACTCCAAGCATGAAAACACACAGGACCTACAGAACTGATAAGCCAACAATATGCTCAAGCAGTTATACCGAAAAGCTGAATTACTTCCACTTAACTCCCTAGTACCTGCCATGAATGGTCATATTACAAAATTTAAAACTATGAAACAACTATTTACAACGAACTTTAAGAAAGACTACACAGTTGCTACAAAGATAACATACTAGACAATTCTCAGGTTTGCAATTTTGCACACACAACATACAGTGATTATGCAGATAGAACCTATTACCCGAATTAAAACCTTTTTACTTATACTGGCAAAATCCATCCATGCCCTTAACAGCTTTTGTAGACATAAATTTTCAGTGTTTGGCAAGCGATAGTGGCTGACAACTTGTCACTTCTCCTACCACAGAGGATTAAGAAAATACCCAGAAAAACAAATAAGTTGTCTAACAATCACCTAAAAGGTAAATTATTTATTGAGACTTAATCCTCTTCACACATTTCCCTCTTCCTTTCACTTTTAGAGGCCTCAAGGGATTAAAGTCTGCCTTCAAGCAGAAATGCCTTATGTACTGCAACACGCTATTATTTTTCATTAGAAAGCCTGCCTATCAGCCTGTGGCATACACAACTGGTACATCAGGAAGACCAAGCCGCATAAAAAATTATAACCAATTTTCAGTGGGAAAGAGGAAGTTACACAGTTTATTCTTACAATATGAGTAATGGCCCTTTAAGAAAGAGATAAAGCAAACAAGATCAAAACATTAAAACACAGCTATATCTACAGCATTAGAGAACTTGAGACTCAGCAAACTTACGTAGGAATCCAGCCAAGCTTACCAGTAGTTCTGATGAAATAAGATGTATAAATTGTTAAGCAGTCTAACAGAATAGTTTAAGTACTGCTTTGACTAAAACTCTCCCCATCGCATCATCACAGACTAAACACCACGATCTATAACATACCTAATTTTCCCCTGCTCTGTTAAATCTCCATCACTGTGTAAAATTGTTGTTAGCAACCTCAGAGTAGAAGTTCCCGACTTGCTATGGTTGTTCTTCATTCCTAGCAACCATCGAACCATCATCTTGATGGCCTGAATCTGAAAAAAATTTGATATGCAGAAGTGAAATCACACCATGAACCTCCTTTTAAAGATAATCTTCATATTAATTTAATCACACAGTATTATCCCAAATGCTGTTTGCTGCTACAAACCTAAGCCTGTCACGGCTTCAAAATGTCATTGAAATACTGAAAGATAACTACACGTACTCTCACTAGACAGCAACTTTTCTCTGAAAAGCACATATTACAGCAAATAAAAGTGACATAATATTTAGTTAAAGTTTGAACTGTTTCTAAGGAATCACATATTTTGTCCTGTGAAAACATTATCTTAATTGAGCTTACATCCATTAAACACTGTGGAATAGGCAAAACAATTTATACTTATTAAGAAAATGTTACTGGATCAAAACGCAGAACACATTTGAATCTTCCTATATTCCTATAATTCCCATGCTTAAACAATCTCTAGATATTCTTTGTTTATATATGTAATATTTGAGTTTAAAGACATGTAAATTAAAAAAAAACACACTTCATAGACATTTTGACTTTAGAGTATCAACCTGTATTAAGGTAAGTCATCCTGGAAAAGAACATTTCTTTCATGGCTATTTAAAGAAAGCATCAAAGCCTGTTACTTAGGATAACTTGTCATTTGCCAATGGAAATATCAAGTGTTTTGAGGCAAGCTTCTAAAAGTATGCAGAATCCAGCAGCTATCATGAAGCACTGAATAATTTCATGTTTCTTTAGTGAAAATAAAGCATGAATGTGAAGATTAAGTTTGTTTTAGTGTTTGAATCCTTTTGTCCTTTCATCTTCCTTCTATATGAGAGCAGAGACGATAAGGAAAACAGAAAGAGGAGTATCCCCTTACAGCAAAATGAAAATGCTCATCTGAATCACATAGACATCCTTGGGAAAACAGAAAAACAAAAACAAACCAAAACCAAACCCTGAAGTTCTAAACACAAACACCAAAAGCTTTAGAAAAAATAAGACACTTTATGTCTATGGTACTTCAAATTCTCTCCTTAATGGGAAAGGGAGTTTAATAATTTATGTAAAACATTCATAATAACACCAAATGAAAGTCATCATACAGTTGATCTGTTCCATGTAACGAACTGATCACAATGGTCCCTTCCGATCTAAGTTCTAGGACTGTCATCTATACGTGAGTTTATTTTTTAGCACTGTAGCCCACTTACTCCACTTACAGAATTGTAATTCTAACACCAGCAAGAGGTAGGACGTCTGTCACTCAAGAACTCAAAATGCAAATAGAGTTCGTGGAACAGAAATGAAATTGTCTTGCCCTGGCTTTCAAAGGGTCTTCCACTGAAACAGCTGTAGGTATCCACCACAATATTTTAGTAGCAATAAGAACAACAGCAGCAGCAGCAGTTCTTTTGATAGCTTACCATTTCAGTTTCTTCATGTCATAACCAGTACCTGTAACCATTAGTGCCTCCCATTTGTTGGGAGGATGGAAACATTCTAATTCTATTTGGTCTTCAAGTAAATGACATATTGCGCCAAGGAACAGCCACATGTTATCTTGTGCGCCAACATCTCAGGTCAGCTCCCGAGCAATTTCTATTTTAACATTTGCTTCTCTGTTCCTCCTTCACAATTCATTTCCCCCAATTTTACTGACCAAATCTACTCTAGTCTTCCTTCCATGTAGCAAGTCCTAATCCCAACTCCTTCGGAATTTTCCTCTGACCCCATTATGTTCCCTGTTTCTTTGCTGGTGTTAACAATGTGATGACATTCCAGCAACCCTTCAGAATTAAGTATTCCCATGATTTTAATACAGGCCATGAGAATTCCCCCAGTCACTGCTGCTGGCTACCTGAAGACTTAAACAAACATGACATGAGTTTCCACTGCCCTCATGTTTTAAATTTTTACTTTTCAGCCAAATAGGATAACTATCAAAGGATAATTCCAGTTGGAAGGAGTATCAGGAGGTCTCCAGTCCACTCTCCTGCTCAGAGGAAAGTCAGCTATGAAGTCAGACCGTGTTGGTCTCAGTTTTATCCACTGTGGTGTTGAAAGCCTCCAAGAATGTAGATTGCCCAGGCTTTCTTGGCAACCTGCAACCTCTTGCAACCTGTTCCATTGCCTGACTGTTCTCAGTTTTTTTTCCTTATATCCAGTTTGAACCTCTTGTTTCAGTTGTGTCCCATGAGCCTAGAATTCTTCTCTGAGATTAAAAGTTATCATACACAACATCAAAACATCACAAAAATCAAAATACAACATGGTTCAGAACCATATCAAAGGCCACAAATGACTGCTTTGTGCTCGACTTAGCAGCACAACATGAACAACATGTATTTGAAGTGCAAGCAAAAGTGATAGGAGGTTATAATTCCTGAGACAGTGAGTAACATGTGACAGTTCTCTAATTTGTCCTATGAGAAAACTGCAGCTAACTACCATAAACATAGCAGATAAGTATTCATTTTTAAGGTTAAAGTTAACAAAAATCATCAACAGATAGTTATAACCCTTTTCTCCGATCTAGAGGTTATCATCATGCCTCCATTGTAAGTGTATAATGGGCTCCCACCCCATGTAGCGATCCTAGAAACGCTGTCTTCCTACTGCATCAACATTATGACAACTGCTAGCTCAGGTTTCTACTACTTGAGTTTTCAGAGCCACAAATTCTGCATGTTTGTGCAGTAGTGAAAAATGAAATGATGCTTACCTAAAGCACAGTTAAAGAAATAGGAGGAGAAACCTTATATTGCAGTGTACACAGATGGAAATATGAAATATCACTGCTACTACGTAAGTCTCAATCCACTGCATGGTGCACGGTATTAGGCGCTGGTCACTCTCAAGAGGGATTACTGCTTTACAGCAGACACTCAAGTGCCAGGTGTAAGAATTCAAGTCTAACTCATACAATAATTAATCCAATTCTAATCTAATATTTAATACTGTGCTGAAACATTTCTCTACAGACATCATTTCATTCAACTTTTAGCATTCAAAACTAAGGCTAGCCTATATCAGTCTACATCTGTTAGGCTGGAAGATACTAAAATTTTGTCTTCATCAGCGCTTCCCCCTTTCATACTTAAACTTGCTAGTTTTAAGATCCCCATTAGATATATTATACAGTTATGTTACAAAGGGAGGAAGAGGTTTTTCAAAGCAGAGTGAAGAAAAATACACTGTCAGAGAGAAATCTAATGGTGTGGCCTCCAGCATTCATTAAATATAGGCTTCTCAGTGGTAATAAATGCTAATTAAATTTGCAAATCAATTTTCACAATAACTTGTTTTCACTTGCCAATAAATGCTTTGATTTTTCAGGCTTGGCTTCAACTTCAAATTGCCTCAAGATTTTCTATAAGCCAATTCCCTTCCAAATAGCCAATTGCATGAAAAGTTTATCAACATTTTAGAGATATTACAGCTTCAGAAATAATTTTTAAAAATTAAGAAAAACAATATTTACTACTTCCAGTTACATGTATAATTACTGGAGTGAAATCATGTCTATTTTAACCTAGCAGTTCATGAAATCAAACCAAACATGCATTCCTTTAACACTTTTTGGAATGTACTGTGTAACTATGGAATTGCACAAATACGAAAAAAATCCTTGCTGTAGTCAAACGAATAAAAGCTAACAAAAGCTAACTCCAAACACAACTGAGCATTTCCAGTAATGAGTTCTGTACCAAGTTGGAAACCAAGGTACTTACAAAACCAGCAAAAAACGAGGTATTCTACAAGGAGTTTAACAACATCAAGAGGGGCGGCACAGAACTTCTTTAAACCATCAGAGCAACTTTATTCAAAAGGCACTGGAAATTAAATGACTGTTATAATTAACTTAGAAACAGCGTGCTACAAAGTATGTGTCTTTCTTAATCTGAAAGAAAATGTGAAAGCATAATCTATCCCTGTTCTGAAGAAAGGGCACTTAAAAGCCAATACAGACATAGGGATGCATTTGCTACAGTATGAACGCGTTTCTGACTCAGTGAAAACTGAGTGAGAATATCTATTAACCAAGTCCAGAAAATGCAATAATAAACTTACTCCAAAAAAAGAAGCAGCTTGAGATGTCATTTTTAAGTAAAAAAAACAAACACACCCCCACACCCCCATTTTAAAGTGATTATTTTTCTTAAATCTAGGTTTTTCTCTAATACACATTGTACACAAAGTAACATGTTTATTCATTTCAGGACACTGACACATACAAAACCAATTTTTTCTTGATTCCAAAACAGCACTGAAAGTTTCTTAGAATGTCCTAAAAATTCATAAGAAAAAGGGAAGAATTTAAACAAAGTCTTTATGGTATTTAACTCCTATGTTAAACAGGAGGGAAAAAAATAATTTTACTTTAACTGTGATAATATCTGGAATCTTTAAGTGTTGCACACCAAACCTGTGCCTATAAAAAGCTGTAATAAAAATTCAATAGAGTGTATATTTAAATTTATTTACAGAAGTAAAACAGTGGATGCTCTCAAAAGCAAATTCTTTTCTTCTGGCAATCCCAAAATGTGTATTCTGATAAGATCCTCAATTTAAAAATAGTTACTTCTTTTTTACATTTAGAAAGGTGATAAGGAAACAGAGAAAAGCAGTTGACAGCTTCAGGAATCTGGATATTTAACTTCCTTTATTAAGTATTGTACACACAATCATAGGAAAATATAGTAAGTGCTACTTACTTTAACAAGTGTTTCAGGAGACACTTCTTCATCTGGGACCCAAAGTTTTGTTGTCTTTTTTCCTGGAAGCTAAACCAAATGTTACATTTTATTACACTACTGTTACTGTTCAGTGAAACCTGTTGTAATCTCCTCTTTCCTGTTTGCTTCTGCAGACAATACAGCAGCACTCACTAGTTAGCTTTACGCCTTCGGTACTCTATAGAAGTAACTATTACAGAAGTGAGATACTGTTCTTACCTCACTACTCAAGTATCAGTAAATTTAACAGTAGTTAATGTGTTTTTGTTGCTGCTGTTGTTGTTACCTGGAAATTATTGCTTCGGAGTGTAATAGACGTGCTTTGAAAATAATTTCCAGTTTCCGTATCCAGTAGACTGGAACCTCAAGCACATAGTTTTACACAGTAAATCTTTCAACAATGGCTGACAATGCACAATGATTACTTTATAATCACTATCAATACAGAAGTATTAGAAAAGTTAAAATTCACAGTCTTCCACTTNGCAGAAAAAAAAAAAAAAAAAAAAAAAAAAAATCACAACTTGCTTGCTCAAGACAAGAGACTAAGTGAGTGAAGTCAAAACCAATTTTCCCATTTTTAACAAAAGGCAAGTCACGAGTAATCAAATGCTGTGCTATACAGCTTATCATTTTTGTAAGGACTACCAAGTTAGTACTATCTCCTTGCCTATACTGTGGGTTTTCAACTGAGTCAAACAGTACACATGAAAATTGAAAGATTTTCCCAAGTACGAATTTTCACAAGTACTTGCTGAGTATCATACTACAGGAGATGGCGAATGTTAATACAAATATTTAAAAATACTCACCCTATCATTCATTAGCAAGTCTTTAACAATAAAAGTGGCAACCAAAGATTTCAAAGGGGCAGCAAATTGATCAGGTGCTAGCATGGCTATATGGCCAATAGTAACCAACGGCGTAATGAGATGCTCAAAATTGCTTGGATCCAGACTTTTATGCAGTGGCTACAATAAAGGCAATAAATTCAGGTATTACTGATATAATCTGTGTCATATTGTGGGGAGAAGAGTAAGAGTGATGTATAAGTTGTTCACGTCTACTTCTATTTCAGAAATACAATTTTAAAAGAACTATTAACTATTTAGATTTAAAGATACGTTCATGAACCCTACAAGTCTCCTACAAATAAAAAGAAAAAACACTAAGACAGACAAAATGTTTATCACATCTGGGTAGTTCAAAAATTTGCAGCTCAAGCAAGACCATTTAGGAAACAATAGATTAAAAAGCATATTTTCTTATTGAAGAAGTGGGCATACTACATCTCAAGATGGCAATTTCAGTAAAGGAGCATGATTCAGCCTTCAAGACAAAAGGCTGATGGGCACTAAGAAGTACATTTGCAGTTTTAACTACAAAAAGCTATCTAAATAGTCTCTACCGTAATCCAGTTTTCCATAATTTCTGTAACCATTTAAATACTTTGGGCCAGTCCCAACAGGGGTGAGGAGTGATGTATGGTTCCTCTTTCCGTAAGTAGTTCATGGTTCTAGCAGACAGTCCAACACTTTGTTTTATTCTATCATCTGTTAAAATACAAAACCTTGAACATGATGGATCTTAGGATACAAAAAAAACCCTCCGATACTATTTTTCAGGCCAAACTGTATGAGAACAAAGGAAAAGGGGAAAAATATATTTTCCAAATTTGATACAACTTGCCATATAAATTGCCACTACATCCCTTAACTGAAGCATGCAATACAAAAGATTGATAAAAATTAACTTAAAAATTTAATTTTACCTCAAATATCTGCGCAAACTGCGTTTCTTTGCTGGAAAATATTGCATGGATGCAGTGAATAGCATACTTGGCTTGACGAGGAGGTCCCTTTTTAGCTTTATGATGCAACACTGGAAGCAAAGCACTTTAAAAAAGAGAGAGAGATAAGTACCTTTTCACAAATTGAAAATCTTCCAAAATATCAAACTAGCAAAAAAGTACAGATATACATATATAGAACACAACACATCTGCAGAAGTGCCAATTGTCCTGGTTTTGATAATTTCTTCAAAGAATGCAAAAAAGGGTTATTTACATGGCTTGCAAGTAAAAAAAATACAAACCTGGTTTTTGTTGATAAAATATGTAGTAAACCAAACATTTTATCTGCATGAGTTACTAAATGCTCTTTTGGAAATATTCTTTTCTACACATCCCTATTAAATTGCAAAGAATGTTTTCACGTTGCTGTATATTTAATTTAGGAAGAAACGTAAGTAATTCTGAAGGGCAATGATAAAAATTATAGTAGCATTAGTGACATATCAGCTGTCGCTATTTTGGATATATTAATTTCACTTCCATTCCTCAAAAAACACTGCATTTTAAAGTCATTCCAATCTCCTTCCTGTTTTAACTGAGGTAATACTTCCAAAAGTTTGCAGGATAACGCTAATAGCACGCAAAAGGAAGAATAAGGACCTCCAGAACTCCAAAAAGCTATTTTCCCTTTGTTCAGTGACAGAACAAGAGGGAATGGCTTCAAGCTCCAACAGGGTAGGTTTAGAATGAACATTAGGAAAGAATTTTTCACAGAAAGGGTGGTTGGGCATTGGAAGAGACTGCCCAGGGAGGTGGTTGAGTCACCATCCCTGGATGTGTTTAAGAGATGTTTAGATGTGGTGTTGGCGGATATGGTGTAGGGGAGAACTTTGTAGAGTAGGGTAGATGGTTGGACTCGATGATCCCAAGGGTCTCTTCCAACCTAGACAATTCTATGATAGTAAAGAACATTACTCAAACAGAGAAAGATATACAACTTACGATCGTATATGAGGAAAGTCTTCTTCAATTTTACTTCCTGTATTTTTGAAAATTTGTAATGCAGCTTCTGCCACTTTTTCATCATCCATTTTCAAGCAAGCCAGGAGAGATTCAAAAGTTTCAGCTGAATGAAATGAGATAGGGTGTGTAAATGAAAGTACCTGCCAAAATAAGATGAAAGACACATTAATATTTTTTGAAGGTCCACTTATATATAACGTTCCATCAAGAGTAATTTTCCACTGCCATACTGGCATATTTACAATAATTTGCCTGGGTTTGTCATGTGATCCACATTTATCCTTTTCTTACTATTTTTAGTACCTCTTAAAACTTCTCTGTCTTTATACATGATCTCGTCAGTTTTAACTTATTTCTCCAGTCTCAGTTTCTTCTCCTGTTGTTGTGAACATGTACTTCTCAGTAGCTACATCTACATCAGCAAGTACTGGGTTACAGCAGAAGCAGGTCTTAAGAGAAACAACTGATGCTAAAGAAGCAATATTCACATTCCGGGGGTTTTACTTCAGACTAATTCCAGTCTAACTGAACCCACTTTAGCCACTGCAACACAACACGTGCTTCTGAAGTCCATCACATAATTTTGTTCCTCTAAAAGGAATCCAGCCTGTGTCCTCCCAGATTTCATGCTTGTTTGATAAGTGGAACAACTGGTTGTGGTCTGCAGTGATGTTCCTACCCCTAAAGCAGTAATACAGACATACCCAATAAGATCGGTCATCCTTCAAGCCTTCCACAGCACCTTACCAGATCCTGTACCTCTCCTTCAGATTTTTGGACTGTTTTTAAGTACTAGAGTCCTCCACGTTAAAAAAATACAGTAATAGAAATAATATAATATATATATAAAAACCTCATTTGATCCTCCCTGAAAGTTTGCCCTCTCCTCATTTTTAAGTGGTTGTCAATTGTTAGCCTCTTTCCATATAATATTCTGACCCATGGCAAAGTAACAATTCTTAAAATCTAGGAACTTCTTCACATACAGTTTTCTATTTTCACCAAGTTACCTTCCTCCCCATTTCACTGTATGGTATTCCCTTTTCTGGACTCCTACAATTGTCTCTTCTGGATTCTTCTCATGATGTACAGATCACTTTCTTCAGGACAATCTTACTCCTCTTCCTTAAATCTGTCATGCCAGTTCACATGAATATTTAAGTACTGACCTGGGAGCCTGCTTTCAAATATATAGTCCTTCATGACATGACTCATTCTTACTCAGATTCATTTTTGTGCTACTGGCTTTTTGCACTTTTATCTAAACATGCACACCTGGCTAAAGAGTCACATGGTCTCAGATGAATCTACTAGGCCCTTAGTTGATCTGAGATATTTTAAGATTCTAAGATATTGGGCCCCTCGCTACAACCAAGACATTAAGATTCTGGACTGTGTCCTGAGAAGGACAATGAAGCTGGTGAGGGGTCTAGAGTGCAAGTCTTATGAGAAGCAGCTGAGGGAACTGGGGTTGTTTAGTCTGGAGAAAAGAAGGCTGAGGGCAGACCTTATTGCTCTCTACAGCTACCTGAAAGGAGGTTGTAGCGAAGTGGGAGTTGGTCTCTTCTCCCAACTAACAAGCGACAAGAGGGAAACAGCCTCAAGTTGTACCAGGGGAGGTTTAGGATGCATATTAGGAAAAAAATCCTCACCAGAAGGGTTATCAAACATTGGAACAGGCTGCCCAGGGAAGTGGTGGAATTGCCATTCCTGGAGTTATTTAAAAGACTAGTAGACGTGGTGCTTAGGGACATCTTTTAGTGGTGGTTTTGGCAGTGTTAGGTTGATGGTTGGACTCAACGATCTTAAAGCTCCCTTCTAACCTAGACAATTCTGTGATTCTGAAAAGTTTAGTATGGGAGTCCTTTAGATTTTGAGGCCTCTGAAATCAACGCACAGCTGGACTGCTCCCAACGCTATCATATAACTGAGGCGGTAATATGGCACAACTACCTTTCTGTGCAAGTACAGGCAAAGCTGACACTACATAGCGCTTTTAGCCTAGTCTTTGAGAGAGACACAGTGAAACAAAAAGCCCTACGTAGTTGCATTTAAAAAGATTCAGAAATACTCCTAAAAGCATGAAAAACATGGTGATCAGCCTTTTTCCTCCAAGGAAAAAGGAAGAACAGAGTAAGAAATTTTGTACAATGCCCCTAGAAATACATCTTGCTGGGGTTTGCTATGTTAACTGAGTCTCAAAGATTACACATAGCTGAAGTAGATAAGACCTCAATTTATGAGGAACTCAGGAGAACCACAGTATTATTGTACTGATATAAAAATGCAGTTCCAAAAGTAGTATAATTATATTCATAAACTGCTTAATTCACACTCTAATAATCAAAGCTCAGCTGCTAATGTCACACACACTACTTTTGACTTCCAGAAAAGCTTCTAAGTGATTTATAAGACACCTGACTTACGTGCCACATAAGAAAAACACAGAAGAATAAAAAACAAACCAGTAGTCTTCCAGTTAGCCACCACATGCTCATAACTAAAGATACTGAGTGCTAATTAAAAATTTATTCTAACAAAGTTGCTTCAGAAAGTTTCACGTGCTCACTGAGCACCAGGAGTATACTTGCCTTAAGCAATTCAAGACCTGCTCTGATTGCCTGGTCAGTAGGTACACCCTCATCTTCATCATCAGCTGTTCCATCTATAGACTTGTTCACTTGCTTGATAAGGGCACTGAAGAGGAAAACAAAACACGGCCTTGTATTTAATGCAATACTACCGTGTATGCCCGTTTTCATAAGTTTAAGATACAATCTTATTAAAAGGACTTATTATAAACAAAACATAAGCTTTTTATAAAACAAATGCCAACTACATACATAATCTGGTTGCCCTCATCTCCTATCTAAATCAAATCTCATGAGGCATTAAGTTCAAGGAAATGTTTATCCATCATGAATTAAGAACTATATACAAATTACTGTGGAAGGATGACAAAAATAAGAAAACAGTTTGAGCATTACAAGCAATGAATTCAGGGAAGAATTATGGAGAGGTTACTAGCTGCTATGGATTCTTAATAATTGATGGAAAATAACTGTTAACAATGTTTAGTCTATAACCAAGAGAAAGAAAAAAATAACCATTAAACAGCTGTGCTAAGAGATAATGAAAAATTTAAAAGACCTATCTCCAGCATATTTCACCTTGACAGTAACGCTTGGTTTTTTCTTACACTGTACCCTAGGAAGGGAAATGGTGATTATCCAAATGATCCTATTAGTGAGTGGTGTAGGCAGCTTGCCGATCAAGAACTGAATAATATTCAGAATATTTCTTCAGTCTATCCTGTAAATGATATTTATAGCCAAAAAAAATCCCAAACCAAAACCCCCCAAACCCCCACCAAAAAATAGGAAAAAAAAACAAACGCCTCAACTGCAGCAAACCAATGGAGAGACGTCCTAGTCAGACTTCCCAGACTTCCAATATTTTTTTTCCTGCCCCTAACTGGACAAAAATGACTGTCTATTAAGAAAACCACACAGTCTGAGTCTCAAAAATGATGCAGAAGTTTAGTGAAATTTTACAAAGATGGGAAAAGACCAATTCTGTGGCAAAACTGAAGATACATGCTTTTTTTCACTTGCATACTATATGGCAGGCAGTCAGTCAGTAGGTAGATTGTAAAATAAATACTACAACTTAGTGCCACATATGAATATTACTTTAAATATTCATTTTATATTGCTTCTGTGAATGTGAAAAAAAATGTATTTTCAGATTTGAAGTAAAAATCCAGCTACACATTGTATTTTATCCAAGATCAGATACAGATTTTTAAGTGAAACCTCAATGGCTCCATTACACTGCATACATGACAGGCAGAAATTGAAAAGCTCAAGTACTTAAGTCAATTACTGTAGTTGGAATTAACAGATAAGAATTTACCAGTATGTAGAACTAGCTGTCTCTAATAAAGTACCACGTATCTCAAATACAGCTGTTAAATAATCATTTCAGCAATTACTTTTTCCCCCACTCATAAAGGAAGAGTAAGCTAGTGAAGTTAAGTCTTGATGCCTCATCACCACAATCTTTACTTGCTCAGTTAAATTCCTATTTATGTCACTATGAGCTAATATTCTGTGTGGAACGCTTCAGTGAATACCCATGGACAGAAATTTCTTTTAAAGTCAGTCAGTCAGTCATAAACCAAACTTTCCCCATCAGCAACAGATTCATTTTTACTGACAGGCTGTCCCAGCTGTGCTGAATGACAAATCAATTGTTTGCGTGGCTACATTCTGAACAAGGACACAAAAACCCTTAAGCAAGGGGAAACAATATTGCAGGTCATAAGGCCTTAAACCGCACCTGCCCGATTTATTACTGCTTATGCTTAAAGGTGAAGTAAGAAATCCCGATTTCAAATTCTGTGATCTACAGTCAACAACACACACAAAAATACCTGATGGATTCAGTATCAATGTGCACAGGAGCAATTCTCTCAAGAAGAAACTTTATCATTTCCAGGAAAGGATTTGTTGGTTGTTTTGGATTGCCCAACTTCTTTGTTATTTCCCTCTGCAATACAAGTTTCAATTAAATTTATAATCAATTCAGTTCCAAAAATATTCACATATTTTAAGAGCAATTCTTACCACACATCCTTCAGCCTGTTTGCAAGAACATGTGGGGCTAACAAGCATTTCTAACTGACTTCTTATTTTTTCATCATCTTCTAGAACTTGTGTGAACTTTTTCATGAAATCTTGAGCTTTCCCTGGATCAGGAAGGTTTCCTTTAAACAAGCAAAAGAAATCACTATTTATTTTAATAAGCATCAGTATTGTAAATTACACAAGTTTGAAATGTCACACCAAGAAAATTTCTATGCATGTTTAAGTTAATCAAGAAGGGTGCGGGGGAAAAAAAACCCCCACAAACAAACACAAAACACCTTAATGTGTGCAGACATACCTATGAGAACACCAATTTCTAAGAATTTGTGTACCCACACACCTCCCTGGGCTATTTGTTTTTTCTGGCCCTTCACGCTCCTTTTCCAGCAAGTCTACTTAATAACATTAACATCTGAAGCTGACCTCAGAATGCAAAGTCTGTACTCCACAGAAAAATATACTCTATATATAGATCACCTGATAAGAGAAGTGTGAAAAACATCAAAAGAGTATTTTTGCTAAATTACTCCTTCACTAAATGCAAGCTTTACAACAGCTTACAACTTTTTTTTAAAAAAAAAGCTTTAAAAATGCATTTCTTCAATTACATATTAATTTTGTATTTACATTTTATATCATGTCAAGACAATTTATTGGCAAAGTATTAGTATACTGTTTAAGATGTTATGTGGTTTTGGTAGAGCAGGTATTAAGCAAGTTTGGCAAAGAAAATGGCATAGGACTACAAGATAGTTCAGAACAAGTTGTACCTAGTATTAGTTTTGCTGTATCGATTTTTTTTTTTTAAATGAAACCCAGAACTTACAGAATCAGAAAAACTATAAACTGAACAACTTTTTAGTTATAAATAAACGGAAAAAAGAATTTGGAACATAGCCAACCAGGCAGAAAGATTCAGGTTTTCCTCCACATTTTTTCAAAAATGTACATAGCCTTACATAGTTGGGTTTCTTCCAGAACAGTTTGCATTTTTTTTAAGAAGGTTGATTTAAAAACAAAATTTCATATTTGTAAACGAAGATTTTTCTTCTTACTGGTTTTAATGCTATTGGCATGGTAGGTTGGGAGAACAAGAAGTGTTGCTTTGGGGTTGGTGGTTTTTTCTTTGCGAAGAGTTCAGGTTACACAGAAGTTCTTCAGTTTCTAAAGTGCCTTCCCTGCTACTGAAACCCAAACTCTTGCGTTCTCCCAGCAGCACTTACAATATCAACACCTCAAAGACAGGCAAGTCAGTAGATAGTTTAGTAGGTCAGTTAACATCAGTTACTATATATTCTATAGTATATGCTAATGAAGACACGAACACCCTAACCATCTAGATTTTGAATTAGTCCACAACAGATGCAGCCAAAACATGATGTGATAAGCTTTGTGACTGGAGACTTTACAGTAAGGAAGTAATTCTGCTTACAGTTGTCTTTATTCTTTAAAGTATATTGTTACATCATGTTTACCATGATTTAAGTTTTATCTGTTACAAAACCTTTTATAAGTTTATCTCTAGTGACTTTTAAAGCAAGAAAGCAATTTATTTCAACTGCAATTTTTAGACTGTAAATACTTCAACTGACTTACTTGTTATAACCATCACTTTTGAGAATATAGCTTTACTGCTGGCATCTGTCTGCAAGTCAAAAAAGAAAAATGGATTAAGTAAAAATTTTATGTTATATATTTCCACTTGAATACAGGGTGAGTAAAATTGCATAATGCATTATCAACAGGTCAGCACCCATCATTTTGCTAGCACATCAGCATGTTAGAAATCAAAACCACCACTGCAAAGTTAACGCTAGACTGCTACTGGAAATAAAAGTTAGATCATTCCTATAGTATCACTCTTTCACATATACTTACACAAAATATTTTTATTACTTTTCAATCTACTATCTAACTTATGAATAGGCCAAATGGGTTATTTCTGTAACTGTTTTCCATCTAAAGTCTCTTTGTTTTAAAATATAAAGCAAACAGCAAGCATTAAATCCACTTTATTTTCTTGTTTAAGATATTGATTCTAAGCAGTCTTGGCAGTAGTTCCCACCTTATTGTAAAGCACAGAGCAAGTCAATAAGACAATTGCTACCGCAGTTCAGCTGAACAGGGAAAGCAGACAAAAGCAGTGTAATTGTGAAAGTAACAATCGGGGACCATGACAACAACAACAAATGACAAAAAAAAAAAAAAAAAAAAAAAAAACCATAACTGCATTCCGGGATATCTTTGAAGCTTAGATTTCAGTGACATTGTTGCTGATATAAAGTCATCCAACAGCACCATACAAGCAAAGTAAGTTACACAAAACAAACTTTTTATCTCATTTATTTTCCTTTTGTCAGTAATTCTTCTGGGACAGGATTTCAAATTCCACATGCAAAGTTCACCTTAATAGTTAGTTCTAACACTGTATAAGTGGAAGAGGAAAAAATAATACAACAAATTTCACAGCAAGGTAAGACTGCATACCAAGTATGTTTTCTTCAGACTATATTTCTAACAAATAAGCGATGTCTGTACAACACATCACCTAATACTGAAGGTAGACAAACTAGTTCCCAAGACATTTGCCTATTCTATAGACTAGGAAGTTTTATGGAATTACACTGAAGTTTGAAATATTACGGAATTATCATTAAAATGACAAAGGGAATCCTTAACTGTACAGTGAAGATAACACCCTAATCATCTTCAGAAAAATGTTCTAAGGTGGACGGAAGAAAAAAGTTTGAAATCTTTCATTGCTGTGTAGTAAGTGCTGCTAAACAACTCTGAAATCTTCATAAGTAAAATGAAAATTGGAACCTGAAAGAAAATTCAAGCTTACAGCAGTGTTGTCAAAAGCATATAGGCCCATCAGCTTCCACACCATAAAGAAAGCTGCTCTTTTGCCAACCGACTTCTGACAGATCAACTTTGGTGACACAACTTACAAAGTCTGCAAAACTACATAAATGCATGTAAATAATATCAATTATGGCCTACAAGTATTAAATTATATTCTTCCAAGAAAAGATTTACATAGGAACACAACCACACTTTATGAGCTTTCACTGGAAAGTATTTAAAGTGTGTTTAGCCACCACCATTGCTAAAATTGTCCTTTACAGAACTCCCTTATAACAGACAAAAAGGACAGTAGACAAGCCTAAAAATTACAAACAAGAAAACAATGCCAAATCAACTCAGAACAGAGGGTCATCTTCAAAGAAAAAGAACCCTTCTTTTACCAAAGTACTTAAAACAAGCTAAATGAAGACCTACAGTGAGCCTTTTCATCAGGTTCATATCAGGAAAGAGCTGCTAAGAGGTAGGGTTGCAAGACAATAACGTTTCCTTATAAAAGTCTTAGCATTATTACGGATCAGATAGGAAAAACCTTAAGACAGAGATCAAGGCCTTGTTCAGGCACATCTAATTTCTTTGCTTTTTATTGATGAAATTTGCATACAGATCTCAAATAAGGTTAAAACAGCCATATCAGCTTTGGAGATAACAAGATTACAATTTATTACAATAAACTTGACTAACATGTGGAAGTATGTATTTACAGGAGTATCATCCTTCAACTTCTCAGAGTAAATTTCTGTTCTGCAATTGACTAGGTACTATGAAAGAAAATATGATTTTGAGTTCTAATATATTTGCACAGTTATTTTGTCATAAAAACAAAATTAATTAGCAAATTTTGGAAAATGTGGCAATGTTTGAGAATAGTGGCAACCTTGGAAAGATCAGAGAATAGCAGAAAAATGACATGAGATTAAGATAAGCAATGTTTTTAGTGAACGTCCTCTCTATCTTGTGACATGGACAACTTCGCACATAATTCTAGCTAGTAAGTATTTCTGCAGAACTTTCTGCCACTTTTTAGTGTCAGAAGAATGCTGTTATCTTCAGGGCTTTCAGCTGTCATAGCTGAACAGGTATGTTTAGACCAGAAATGCAAAAAACACAAGTAAAACCCGGTTTACAGGATTCAAATAACGATGTCAACAGATACAGAATCTTCATATTCACACCTCTTGCAACTCAGAAGAAAAATACCAAAAGCCGTACTATGGAGTTTCTCTGGTTCCGACTGGTTTGGTCTTCTAATACTGGCTAAGTCTAAGTGCTGGCTAAAGCTCCCATTAAAACTGACCTTAAGTTGAGCAAACTGCTAATCATTCAGCCAAACACGAAATAACTGCAGTCAGAAGTATTCTTTTAACTTCTAGTATTATAACTCCACTGAATAATGACAGATTAAAGAAGATCAAGGAACACTTCTTTTTACAAGATCTACTGTGGCACTTTATCTACATTATCTTGCATTCATGATATGGAAACATCAGAAGAGCTGCATATTTGCAGCAAATGAAGCTTATACTCTAATACAGACAAACCAGCATTCACCCACTTTTCTGCAAGTGAACAGGCAAGTTTATGCATCTTATTTAAATGTATACCATTGCTGTAGGAAAAAACAAGAGAAGCTGTGATTTATGCTTTTGCTCTTCAGAAAACTAACTCATCTTAAAGGCAAGTTTAATGTCTGTTGTCTCAGACTAGGAGAAATTATGATCAACAAAAACGGAAAGTTTCTTAACACATTTTCAGCAGTATTTTTCAATACTGCTTACACCGGGGAGAGCCTAACCAAAAAAAAAAAAAAAAAAAAAAACACTTGAAGAGTTTCACTAAATGGAAAAAAGTTTTTCGAAGATGAAAAAGAGTGGACTGGAAAGTTCAAAGATTTATAACCACAGAATAATGTAGGTTGAAAGCAACAACTGCAGGTCACCTAGCTGAACTGCCTACTCAAAGCAGGGCCAACTTAGATCAGGTTTTGCTCCAGTCCTCATCTAGTTGAATTGTAAATATTTACAAGGATGAAGACTTCAAAACCTCTCAGGGCTACCTGTTCCCATATTTCATCACCCTTCCTGCATTTTTTTTGCCTTACTACCTAATCAAAGTTTCCTCATGGCAACTTCTGTACGCTGCTTCTTGTCCTATCCCTCTTCATCTCTGAGAGCTCTTACAATGCCTACGCTTGCCACAGGGACAACATCTACAGGAAATTACATCAACAGTTAAGCTATAATGATTAGGTGGAGAAGTGAAAAAGCACATATGGTAACAACAAGTCATATTCTAAAAGGTTACCAGTTCATTTCAGTTTTGTTTTCTGAAAGAAAACAAAGCTTCTACAGCTCTGAATGGCTAATGGACATTTGTATCAAGATTATTACTGCCTTGAACTGTATGCTTCTTCAGGTTATGATTATGAAAATGCACTCTTATCTTAAACACAATGATTTAATCACATGAATTAATGATCAATTTTGGGGGGAAAACACCAAACAAACCATAGAAGGAGTATCACAGAAATAAAGGTTCTGGTAAAAATAGCAAAGCATTTGCATTGGGCATAACGGGCAGGGTTTGGAGTTGGCTGCTAGGGTGACCTGTGCAGGAGGAGGTCAAGGACTGCCCTGTGCTGGTCAAAGCGACTTCCAGCCAGCTCTGCAACCAACACAATGACCCATCAGCCACCAAAACTTCAACCAGTCAGAGGAGACTATGGTGCCTCTGAGAAAATGTATTTAAGAAAGGAGACACTGGAAAAAGCATGACTCTAAAGGGACTGTGGCCGGTGGAGGAACCCACACTGGAGCAGTGGGCAAGAAATGAGAAGCAGCAAAAGGAAAGGAACCACCACCATGCTCTGACCCCCATCTCCTCACTGAAGGGACTGAGCATAGCTTGCAGTGAGGCGCCTGAGAACAGCAAAGCAGGGAAGAGAGGCGTCCAAAGGGGAGCTAAAGGCTGTTTCTCTAAGTGTTTATTTGTTCGCTTTTATTTCTCAATACCAGAATCAATAATTCAAAGTTTATGTTAGCTGACAATAAACTAAATTAAGTAAAATTCCCTGACTCAAAACCGTGTTGTTGCCCACGACAGCATCTCAGACTATCACAAGCCCCCTAAATTCTCCCATGCAGTCCTGTTATGCAAAATAATATTCAAGTGTAGAGAATTAGCACATAATAGCAAAAGACAGGATGAAAGCCTCATGAACAACTGCAAACATGTCAACAGCGTACACTGTTTCAAATGCAATGCTTATGCGGGCATTTCTCAAAACCTATGCATTTAATTCCGTATCATATTTGATACTTTACAATTGAAAAAGAACTTTCATTACATCTCCCTGAAAACAAAAGTTGAAATTTCACTTTCAACTGAAATGCAGAAAATAGCAAGAAACTAACTCAGGTTTTAAATGCATAAGTGTATTTAAACTACAACAAAGAATATAAAGCAGTACACGAAAAGTATTTCGATAGTCACCAAAACACAATGAAGTATTGTTATACTAGCAATTACTGCACTTAGAATTTAATACAACATTACAGCATGTTTTAAATGTACCAAGTCAAAATTATGATTTTCACTACAATCAGGACTGAAACAGTAAGGAAAGCATTTTGATTTGATTATTTTTCCTCTGTCTGCAAGACAGCATTTCTAAGCAGATACATTAAACAATCCAACCACACAGTTATACAGTCTTCCTGGTTCAGGTCATTCCAGCAAATGGATAAATCAGTGATAAAACTTCATTAAATTTACTGTAGTATATATGCATATAGAAAATAAAAAAGACACACACACACATATGAATGTGAGCATAGCAACATTTTCTACTATATATTATTTCTGTTAAAAAAGCACCAGATTAAACTTTTGGCATTACAGTTCTATCACATTCCAAATTATATACGGAATTTCATCTTATGAACTTCCCCGCCTCCCCCAAACATGAGTGTGCACATAAATATAACAACAACAAAAATCTAAATTTTACTTTGAGAATATCCTAAATGCTCAATAAATGTTTACTTTTTTTCCTTCTGAGCAAATCTGTAAAGAAAGAATTAAATTGTAGTCCGATATCTCCAATACAACATTTGTTTCCAAGAGGGAAGAGAAACACATTATCTGTTGGGATAAAAATATTCCGATTTCTTGAATGTTACTAATCACACATAAGATAAAAAGTTAGGGTGTATAGGTACTTTTCGTTAATTACTTGATTTGGCAGTCAAAAATAGCATAATGTTTTTCCCCCTCTTTCAAGAGCCAGAACTATCCTGGAAAGATGTAACTCAAACACTGAGAGCAAATATTTTAGCATCAAATGACTGGCAAAATCTTTTAAAAATTTCTATAACACCTCTTCCTCTTCAATTTTACTAACAAATTGTATACACATTTCCTATTGCAAGTGTAGTCTAACAGAATATCAGTTAACTTTCACAATATTTTCTATGTCATTAAAAATAAGCTTGAAACAGTCAAACAAATGCAATTAAAAATAGCATGTTAAGTAAAACTGCATATTCACTATGGAATAAAGATAAAATTGGACTCACTTTGGGTTGTTTTATTAGGTCAACTAAATCCTTTACTTGATGTCGCAGCAGATTTTGACATTTCCACATTTCATTCAATGCTCTAAAAAAAAATTAAAAGAGTTGTCAAAATCATCTATTCGGTAAATAACACAACCATCCAATAAGAGCCTTTAAATTCTTTTCAACTTCAGACTCAGAAATGTGTTTATCACCTGAAATTTCATTGCTGTGTGAGCAAAGGCTAAATGTTTCCTAATGGCATGATATGGAAAATTCAATTGGTCATACTAGACTGGAACAAAATGAGATTTTTGAAATAAGTTTCATTTCAGATGTTTAACCACACTGCCTTTAAAAGAAGTAGGAAATAACTGATGCCTGGCCCATAAAGAACTCATTTGTACAAGCCTGAAGTCACTCTTCTAAAACCGTCCCAAGAAAGAGGCTAAAGCAGATGTTCAAAATTTTTATCATCAAAACAATGTTATTCTTGCATACAGAAAGCAGCTACTACATGAATAAATTGTAGGAAGTGGACATGATTAGACTTGTACAAGACTGATTAGAGGCATTAGACAAAATTGAAAATTAGCACACTTTCCAGGAAAAATAAGCCAGATAAATAAAAGTCTCAGCTTCACTTAAAAAATTTCCAGAATCCACAAGTAAAAAGACAGTTCTGAATGAACATACTATGTCTTTAAAATGAGTATTGCTGCATATGAAAACTGTAGAATTAAGAAGTTATTTGTTACCTGAAATAACAATTACTGAAGAGAATCCATTCTGCATTTTTCTTTAGCCTATAGTAAAAATTACTAGAACGGTAACTTTTTATTTTTTATATACTAGTCTTAATTTTAGTTTGTTACAGTTGTAATATCTTTAGGCAGGTAATAAAAGAAGTGCAGGGGATTCAAATATCAGTTTCTGTAGTATTTGAAGGCTTTGGGTTTTAAGCCATTTTTTCATATACAAAACTTTTTTTAATCTCCCTCATGAGAAAAAACAATAGTTGATTTTCAAGTGGCTGAGTACTACTAAAAGAAAAACAAAGCAAAACTAAATTCTATCAAATCATGAACATTACAGCAGCAAAACTGTCGAATTCATGCACATATACCCCTTCCTTTTAAGCAGGAAAAGGCAAGTAACAATTTTAAGTAAAATGCATACCAAAGTAGGAAAGACAAACAAGTAATTCCTTTCCACTCCTAAGTCATCCTGGCTGCTAAAACAAGGGGTATATTAATTGAGAAGTTGTCAGATAAGATTAGAGCTATCACCACTACTGTCTATGCTCTTTTTTCAAACGTAAAACGATTGACATGCACTCAACCCTCTTTCTAGGTCTTTCACACTACTTTTTTTAGCTGTTTATGGTTAAAAGGTACCATGCCTTGTTAGAAAACACCCAATTAGTTGGTTGTTCTTTTTTTTTCCCAAAAAAAATTCTCGCTTGAAAAATAGATACTATTGCTACATTCTGTTTTCTGATAGTTCATAAACTACTTTTGTCCACTGCCTTAGGCTATTAATAACAATTTAGAACAAATTTACAATAATATTTGTATTAAAAATTATTTTGCAAGAAGTCAGAAATAGCACATACTTCACAGCATTTGAATCCAGCGTTGCATAAAGGTAATACAAACACTTCATTCGTTCATTTGTTTCCAAGTTGTGAGGGACCATGTATTGAGCAAAGATGCGTTCAACAAGTAATCTGAAAGACAGGATTAAGAAACTTAAACTGTAAAGGAAGAAAGTGGTCTTGAATTGCAAAAACATTCATTCAAAAATTCTCAGACCTCTCTAGAGATCAGCCGTTGCATATAAAGATGTGGTTATTCAAAAACCTAAAGGTGAAGTTACTTAACTTCCAATATAACTCAGCATAAATTAAAGAAAAATATATCATTACAGAAGGCGTAATGTTAATGTTCGCAGCAGGACATTTAAAAGCTGATATTATCAAAATCAGATGTATTAACCTAGACAGGAATCAAAGGATTTTAGAGAAGGATGTCTCTTAATTATCAGCCCAAAGAGATGTTATCAGTGAATTTCATTACAGGTTAGTATTGGGGTAAATTCATAAAATGACCTAAATTAACGGGCCTAAAATAAAAAAAGAAATAACATGTTGATTACATCTCACGTTATCATGAAGCCCAGAAGAATTCAGATACTAGTCAAAAGGAGCTGACTTCCCTACATCCCACCCCTGACCCCTTTCCCAAGGGCTGAGTTTATCCCTTTTCTTTTGCTTCTGCAGTAAAAATGCAGGTACGGTCACAAAGGAGTTATTAAAAGCTTCTGCTGTAACACGGAAGCTCCTTATTTAGAAACAGGAGGAAAGAAAGGTTTGGGTTTGCCAGTTACCTAGGAAAAACTAAGAAAAAACAAAAGGAAAACTAAACCCATGTTGCAAACTTGACAAACTTGCAAACCAAGAAGGCCCAAGACTTTTGCAAATTGAGGTCAGTGTTAACAGAGTGAAGTAAATAGGTAAAAAACACACAATCATGCACGTTTAGGCCGGAAAAGAGAAGAAAATCCCTATGCACAATTGGAGCAGGTGGTCAAAATCTAAAGCCAGCTAGTTTAAAAAGATCCTGAAGTTTAAGAAAAATCTCAGTGGGAAAGACTGGATCTGAAGATCCAGACAGTTCTATCCACTTCCATGGTACCATGAAATAATTGCTTAATTTAGGGATGACTTTTTGAGGCCACGTGTTTTTGAGAAGACTTGTATGGGTTTGCAATGCCATTAGTATCTGTACATGCTGTGAAGGCCAAAGCATCATTTCTAAAGCCACCAAGATGCCTTTATTAGTCAAGGTGGACTAATTCCCAAACTAGTTTCCCGTGTGCAACCATCTATTTTTCAATATGAACAATCATATACAAAGCTATACCTGGTATGACAGAGGCACTGCTTTCACCATAAATCCAAGACAGGCAGTGTGAATTTTGAAATATTCCAACCTACCCCACCCTTTAGAATCGCTTTTGGCCTTAAAAAAGAGTAAAAGAAAACAACACAGGACAACTTTTGGCTGCAGCTGTATAAGATTACACAGTGAATCAAAACATACAGGATTATCAAGTCTCCTCCTTCTTGTCAGCACTTCAGCACAAAGGAAAAACAAATCTGCCTAACAGGTTACCACACTTATCCACAGAACTGCCTAGTTTTCACGACTGACTTACCGGTCATCAATACTGTTTTGATAATATATATGCAGAAGTTTATCTTTGATCCATGATATCTGTTTTGCAGCTTCTTTTCCTGCTTCTGATTGTAATGAGTATTTCTTGTATACCTGTGCAAGTCCCATCATAGCTTCCTTCCTCACTCTCCACTGGAGAAAAATAAATAGTGTGCAGTTTAGCAGTTCAAAACTCAAAACTGAAAAGACTGCAGAATTTTGAGGTCAGTATTTCCTATTCCACACCAAATTCAAATAGTTTAATTTACAAAAAAGTTAAACTGAATTCTAAGTGCAACACTTTCTTATTAGGAACATATATTACATCATATCTATTATGCTAAACCCTTCAACATCAGTAACCACTATGCAAGTATGCCTCTTGAATTTAAAGTTGTTACAAATTCAAGCTAACACCCTTTTCTCACTATATTGACTACTTGTGATTGTATTATGGGTGCAACAGGGGAAGCATGTCACCAAATGAAAAAAATCAGGTGATAATGTTAATTTTAAAAGTTTGCCATCAACAGCCTTGTTTCCCATAAACAGCAAACCTCCTAAGTTTTACTAAATAATGAAACATAACTAAATTAAATTTGAAGACTATTCAAAATTTGAAAGCTACTACACTGATTTGCAGTCTTCCAATGATCTAATTAAAAGCAGGTAAACTCGCTACCTCTGATGGTGGAACATTTTTCTTCAGTAATCTATAATACATTTTGAAACCTGACTGCAAAATTTCTTATTAAAACTGTTAGAGTGTTTTAGAAGTGTCTCGTTTTACTTAAAAAATTTACTAAAACTAGACAACCGGAACAACATTGTTGTGCTTCAGCCTTTTCATTTTTATCATACTATCTTAAATAAAAATACAGCACAATGAAAAAAATGGCATTCCAATCAGGGACAAAAGATGCCTCTTTAAAATAGACTGCTTCAAAATTTTTTGTATTATATTGGTTTTCATTAGTCATTTTAAAATTAGTTCAGCTCTTTTCAGAAGCTCTGCTTTTTAAAAAGCTGAATTACAGTCTAGAAATATAACACGCAGCAATTATTAGTACTAATTATGTCTTACCCGCTTGTCCAGTGTTCGTTCTCTGACAAAATTAAGCAGGTGATCATTGACAAGCAAAAGATCTTTTTTAGCAGCAGTAACTATGGATACTATAACATCATGCCTTATGGCCTCTTCAGGATCATGTGACCTTACTTTAAGATATTCTGGGGAAAAAACAGAGTATTTCATTGTAATTATGCAACTTTAGCTACTTTTCTTTCTCTAGACAGTACTCAACTGACAGAAGCAGAAAACATGATTTTCTGCTGTTTTGAGCATCAACAGTAAGAAACCAATAGTTTTCTCTAAGATTACCTGGAGCATCAGTAAAACTTTATATTTATTTAGAATATCAAATATTTCTATTTCTCACGTTATGGAAAGAAGAGTTATGGGTTACATTTTTATTACTTCTTATAATAGTTAGGCTAAGTCTACATGAGCAACTATTACAGCCAAACAGAATTGGCTCTGTAGAGTAGAACAGACAGTGCTGAGAACTTGATAACTACACTACATACGTTTTAAAGTCTTACTTCAGGCTAGAGGCTACTCTCTTCCTGCAGACTCCATCCCCTTTGGCTTCTGGAGCACATTAGTTACAGAAGTTGTGGTCAGGAGTGCATTATCCACAAGGAATCTAGTTCACATGCTCCAGGAACACTCCAGTGTGAGCCATGTAAGCATTGTAAGCAGGGACAAATCAAGAGACATACTTCAAAAGCATGCTCTTTGACCAAGCTATAATGCTTCTTTAGATACGTTCTGATTTATACATCTTAAAACATTTTTTCTAGATTATTTTGGCCCATTGCTACTTATTTGGTAACATCAATAATCTTATACTATCAAAATTTTAAGATTTCTGCTTAGAAGGGTCAAACATGTTAGCTACCTACTGTCATTTTAGATGACAAAATAACAAAGTTCATTTATCTTTAGAGAAGTATGTATTGTAGGTTAATTTAGAAGCACAAATGGGTAGGAAAAGGCACACACAAGTTATTAAGATCACTGTAGACAGCATACATCAGTGAAACAATGAGAACATTAAGAAACACTGGAAATTCAAAGTTTACGCTGAATGAAATAAGCAGAGGTTACTGTTCTTTTATTACCGTTCAATGACCAGTGGAAATTTTCAAGTCTCATCTGACATATCAGCCATTAATATTTCTGCTAATCAGCACAAGTGTCAAAAGACCACATCAAGAAATAGAGCTTTGCACTTATGGAGGTTATGAAATTTGAAATCAAAATAAGACTTTTTAAAAAATACAGTTTTGTTCCACAGGAACAATCAATAAACTAAAACAAACAAAGAGTAATGCCATTGCACAAAACAATTCTGGTCTCAAACACTGGTGAGTCAGAGAAATTTTTCCAACAATTTGACTTCGATAAGCGCTGTGGGGAGAGAAAGGAGGGGCAAGCAAAATTACATTTCCCAGAGGATACCATTAGAGGGGGCACAAAGTCTTTCTGCAATGTAAAAAAAAAAAAAAANCAGAACTTTTTTTTTTTTTTTAAGCTGGCTTAACACCACCAATAACTACGGGACGATCCTAGCCTGCCAGTATTTGTGTCTAACTCGACAAACGCTCATCAAGCAGGAGAGCAATCCCACACACTTAAGAACCCTTTAAATTCCTTCCTTAGAGGAAATGGACAAAGATATTACCTCCAAAAAATTACAAGAAGTAGGAGTTTATTGATCAGGGGGAGATACAGTATCCATACAAAATTTGAGGGGAAAACACCCAAACCAACCCATTCTCTTTAATTACACTTTTTTCATTAAAACATCAGGAGCAGCAAACACTAAACGCTTCTGTCTATGACAGTTGCCTCCTTCCTACAGAGGTCTTGAGTTACAGGCTGTGTTTGATCTGAAGGAGCAGTACCCAATGGCTGCGGTCACAGTTACCAGGATTGTTTTCATGTTTTAGACAGTGGCTGCATAATATTTACACATTTCAGCTTTGTGAAACTTAATTTCAACAGCAGTTGGGAATGCAACTACTGTAAGAGAGGGAGAGCGATCTCTTTGGTTAAGGCATTCTTTATGTACAATCCCTTCAGCCTGAGAAGCAGCACTGAAGGCAGGGACTCCATGACTCTCTGTCCAACCTCAGTTATGCCCTCCACAACATCTGACAACATTACTTAAGATTACAACTAACCTTCCTGATTTTTCCAGGAGACTTTACAATGTATTTTAATGTTATTATAAATCTGGTACCTGTTAAGTCTTTTGCTAGGTCAGGATGGTTCATAAGGCAGTGACTTGCAAATTTCACACATTCAAGACGAATAGGTACATGGATATCATTAAACCTATTCAGAAACAAGACAATGCATTACAACAACAACAAAAATATCACTTTTACCAAAGCAATTAGTTTATTTCTACATGTTCTCAAATACGTCTGAAAATATTTCTACGCTTCCCATGCATACCCATATGCAGTTACATGCATAAAACACCTGTGATTTCACAGTTTTAAGTAGACTATCTTTAGCTTAAGAAAAAAAATCCTGTACTCATTCATGTTCTGAACATGAAGAGAAACATCCTCTCCTGGTACACATGAAAAACTCCAAGGCAGACAACAATTATTTATTAGAAAGATGTCTGACATATTTTAACTATCTTTTCTGTAATGCTCTACATAACTAACCATGAACCATGTATCAGCAACTAAAAGTTTTATAAGACTGGGATATTCATCCCCTCTTTAAACTGTACGGTACATAGCAAACAAATGGGCATCTAGCCTAGTACAAATTTCTTGTGAGATGGATCACTTCAACTTCTGTAAGATTTCCTTTTGAAAGACTGAATTAGGTTTGATGCTTGAAAACTAGTATTTTATTGTGTTTAACTTTGATATAAGTAATTTTATAATAAAACTATTGATGTAATGAGTTACAAACAACTCTTGAAAATTAACATGCATTTTCAAGCTATCCTCAAAATGCTTGGTTTTAAGCAAATTGAAAATCAGATTTTAGAACATTAATGCTGTTGAAATGCTTATTTATAAAATAAAGAGGTTTTAAGGGATAACTGTTTTAGTAAAAAACAGGTATGTTTCCAAAATCAAGAGATTTTAAGAATGGTTCCCTTAATAACACAGCTACTATAACTTAGTTAAAATCCTTGAAAAAAGTAAATACATGCATGTGATTCATAACTAGTTAAAAACAGTAATTACAAACAACAGATTGCATGTATTCACATTGCTTCACATTATAACACAATGAAGCATTTTCCTTTGGGCCCAATTAGATCTGGTATTTTTTGATGACATGCAATGTTTTAAATAGTTATGCACTTTCAAGCAAAAGGCCTTTCCTCAATTAAGTTTCCTGTACTTTTAAAAGTAGCATGNATTCATAACTAGTTAAAAACAGTAATTACAAACAACAGATTGTACTTTTAAAAGTAGCATTGCTTTGAAGACTGGTTTTGATACAATTGAATGGTCAATTATAAATTACTGCATTTGTAATAAGGTATATAATTTATTCTCATTTACTCAAATTAAAAACATTTTCATCATAGTAGCCATACTTAAATTTCTCCTGACTACAAGCTCCAGCTGTATTTTCTATCTCAAACTGGAAGAATATTTCAAAAAGAAAAGACTGGTTTTGCAGCATTGTAAATACTACACACCTCTTCTAAGGCACTCCTATCATTAAAAAAAAAACTAAAACCAGTATACAAATACTGTATATAAAAGCCTTAAAACCAGTTCTAATATCATCTGATACTGCAAATGTTGTTTGATGCTGTTTTAGAATTAATCCATCATTGAATAGTTTCACTTGTGAAGAAATTAAAATAAACTATTTCTTTTTCTTGACAATGGCAATAAAGATCGTTGCAAAAAAATGAACTATGAAGGAAGAATCACGGATGCAGAAGATGTATGTAAAATAACCTCTTCAGCATTATCTGTCAGATTTCAGATAAAGCAGCAAATGGGAACACACACTTAGCTGTGTNTTAGCTTTTTCACATAAAAAAAAAAAAAAAAAAAAAAGAAAGAAAAATTGAATTATACTTCATTGAATGTTTTTCCCCTCCAAGGAAGTGAACTAAACCAGCATATACCTCCCCAGGTAGCACTGCCAAAGTGGTTTGTTTTGAGATGCCAACTCTGAATCCTTCGCCCCGAACATTTTTGCTAGAAGTTTTACAACCTGCAGGCGTTCTTCATTGTCATTGCTCTGGAAAACGAACATATTTTTTTTAAAAAAATTTAAAAAGCCACAGAAAAAAAAAACACAAAACAAACAAAACCAAGACTTGTGTTTTGTACAGCTTTTACATCAATACACATATACACCTCTAGAAATATCATAATACAGATTAATACTTTACTTGCATGCAAATGTATATCTCAAGACAGAAACCCTTCACTATTATTGGGAGAAGACAAAATAAAGGCAGTGAAAACAAAAAGCAATGCAGAGATAAAAACAACATGAACAAAGCCAGGTGAAAAATACACAGATACGTACACGACCCTCATTTACAGGTTACTGATCCTGTTAGGAAATTTGGTATGTGGCTGTACAAGCTTACACAAATTCAAGCACAACACAAAAACCCACAAAATTCATTCTGCATTTATCTGCACATAAAGGTCTACAGTTCTCTAGAATAGTGTTTAATTACAAACATTTAGTTAAAATGAAAAAAGTTTTCAGAAAACAATTTTTTTAGAGAACATCACATTAAGCACCCAAAATCTGAGAGGTACAGGATCTGGTCCTGTATTTAAGCCTATATTTAAAAACGCTGAGTTACAACAGATACTTTTCTTTCAAATTTAAAATTAGCGCTAACGGAGATAAAACAAGGCCTTCTCCAGTGTATTTTCATTAACACTGGTTTGCATTACACTTGTTTAATACAATACACAGCATTTGAAACGTGTGCTAACACTTGTGCAATTAGCACGTACTTCCTGTTCACCAATTTTTTTTCTTTTGCTTATTAAAGTAAAAGAAAAAAGAACAACTGGCTGCAACACTTCCTTGAAAAGGGAGTAGCTAAAATTACTTAATATTAACTAGATATAATTCAACCCTTATTATTTCAGTCTTTTTTCTAGTAATAAAGACAAGGACTGTTTAAAACACTGTTCTTTTCTACCATCTTTGACATTCTTATCAGTTCAACATCACCATGTGAACATCACATCAGTGAACAAGAAATAAGAGCACAATGTAGCTGTCAAAGTTCTCTAATATGACACCACAGTCTTAAAGACCAACTATTTCTCCCATCTGACTCAATACCATAAATGGGCTGAAAAGTTTGCAAGCATGTCCTTTTAATTCAGCTCCCTAAGAACAGTAAAAGCATTTGTAAAATCCTTAAAGTAACAGAGCAAGAGAAGTTAAGGATGAAGAAATCTAACACTGATATATTACTACATTACAAAAGACTATAAATTCTTCACATACATTTTAGTATTAAGTATTAGCAGCGTTAATAGTAAATCCATTAATACGTTTGTCTGCATTTGACTAATTTTTTCCAATTAAAGTTCAGATTACTGTAAGCCATCTACAACCTTCCCCTCTTAATCTGCAATAAGTGTTATCTTTTTTCTTGACGAGTTTCAACTTGTAAGTGTCCATTACACTACAAATTCTTATTCTGTGCCATCATGGTTAAGAATTTTACATTTTTTTTGTAGCCTATATTTGTCCAATCTCCATTAGTCACATCCCATCTACTCCTTCTTAAACCAATAAAATATTAAAAATACTAAGCATCTCTGCATTTCTCTAGGTAACCAACACAGATCCAGAGCAAGAGAACCTAGAGGGTGGGGAGTACACTAAATATTAAACTACTTAATTACACAGCCAGCAATATAGAAAAAAGAAAAGAGACATTAAAAAACCCAACTAAAATATCCTTAATGAATTAGCCGCAGAAGAAGCTTTCACTGTATTAGCCACTAATCCAATTATAAGACAACCAACTCATGCTTAGTCCTTTTTGTAGAAACAATATGATTATGGACCAAGAGTATTTGGTACTTCTAAATTTGTGCCCAGATGTTGGTCTCCTTGAAACACTCTTAGATAAGCTCCTAAAGGTAATAAAAATCAACTTGTACTTCTTATTAAATGAATGCATCACTGTTACAGTCTCTTTTCTGTATTCTGCTTTAATCTCTACTTCTTTTTCGGGGGGGGGAGTATCTTAAACTCTGAAAAAAATCTTCCCCACATTCTACAAGACATTGTGTACTTGAAGTCATGTCCTTCATCTCTTTTCTTAGGTATGATCCAGCATTCTTTATGCTTAATAGAGTTCCATAATGATTTGTCAATAAAAATTGACATTGAACACCAGCATTTTCAGTTCCCCATACATGCTCCCCACACACAGGCAGCTGCTCCTCTGCCTGATGTCACTAACAACAGCTGAAGCTGGTCAGACTGCTATCACTACAAAGTCCAAAAGAATAAGCGGCACTGAGGATCTAGGGGGAATTGGGAGTACAAGTACACACATAACCTGAAACTTGCCAAAATTTTTAACTACCATATCCAGGAAGAAAGACAGCTTTACAATAATAAAGGTCAACATCTTACTGATTTTATTCATTACATCATATTGGTTTAGTAAGGTGATAAAATAAAGACCTAAAACCCATTATGGTTATTTCCTAAAAACTCTATTCGTGATCTTTCCATTAGCCTGAACATTAAAATGGTATTCACTTTCAGTAATAAAAATTTCTAAAATTTAAGTATCAAATTTGAATGAAGGAATATCAGTTTCCTTTACAAGCTGACATACACACCAATACACTCCTACCTCTGTTCTCTCCCGCACCAGTAATGCTCCTGTGTCAATGCTAGATCTCTAAACACACCACCTTATAATGCCAAGTTATTATGTCAAGGTGGGTTGACCCTGGTCAAAAGACAAACACACCCACCCAGCCTCTCACTTGCTCTCCTCTCTTGTACAAGGAGGGGAACGGGGAAAAAAATAGAAGGAAGCTGAAAAGACTCACGGGTCAAGATAGTGACAGTTTAATAGGTAATTAAAAAGCTGCGTGCACAAGTAAAGCAAAAAGAGGAATTCATTCACTACTTCCCATCGGCAGGCAGATGTCCTGCCAGTTCCTGGAAAGCCAGGTCTCAGCATGCATAGTGCTTGCTTGGGAAGACAAACACCATGAGCACAAACATCCCCCCTTCCTCCTCCTTTCTCTGAGCTTTTATTGCTGAGCATGTGTCGTCTCTCAACCTCCTGCCCTGCCCCAGCCTACTTGTTGTGGGGGGAGAGAGCCTTTACCTGTGCCAGCACTGTGCAGCAACAGCCAAAACATTACTGTGCCATCAACACTGCTGTAGCCACAAAAAGAAAGTACAGTACCATACAGGCTGCTGTGAAGGAAATTAACTCCATCCCAGCCAGATGCAAAAGGATAACTAGTTTGTCCACCTTTGTTTGGTATGTGACACAGCACACACCTGACTGCATTTCAATTCCCTTCAAACATACTGATTCTTGGGTTAGGCAGGAAAGAAAAAGAAAGTGAGGGAGTAAAGCACACAAAAGCTGCACATTTCAGAGAATACCAGTTACTGTCAGCAACCTTTCAGTCCTCATCCAAGTCAACGTCATGTACAATTCTCACAGCAGTTAAAATTACCTGCCATCACAACCAAACTGTATGGTCATTGGTTGTACCAAAACGGCAAGGTGCTTGAACACTAGGTGGCCACATTGTTTAGATCAAAATAGTAAATATGCACAACAGTGTTACTGAGGCACCTACGTTCTCCCACAAGTTCCATACTAACAGTTTCATAAGGCCTCCATACATGGTCAGAAATTTATTCGGTCACTGACAGGAAAGCTGTTGGATTTTTCCCACACTTAAAGAGACAGTCTAGAACTTCCATAAGATTCTGATCCCATGAAGACAAATCAAGAGTCTTCCTGCAACAAAGAGTGCAAAAGAAATTCAGGGAGATGAAGAACAAGACATTTGGATCCTGTCAGGTAATGAGTCACAGACACACAGACATTTGTTCACGTCCTTAAAACTTTTATTGGCCACAGAGGCTGAGAACAAGGCAGCCCAGTCAATCAGAAAGCAGGGGAGATTGCTCAGTGAAGCTCACCTGGTTGTTGGGAGAAAGCCACCACCACTTCCTTTTCAAAACACACCACAAAGTTTAGAAGCAAAGAAATAAGATACTACATGGAAATTCTGGTTCATGTACAGAATATGCAACTAGTGGAAAAGTTGCTGATACCAGGAAGAATCAGCTCAGAGAAACAGGATCACTATCAGAGAAACACCCAGGACCCATACTGTAAAACAGAGTACCCTAAGGTCAGGATGAAACACATGACTTGTTTGTTCTTTCAGGGATTGGTCAAGAATACAGAGAGCTTTGGGCGTCCTCCGAGAACAGGAGAAGGTCCTCAAAATTGGAACAATCAGGATCAAGAGCAACTTCCCCCTCCTACTTCATTGTAACTACAATTTATGGAAAGGAGCATAGCAGCCCTGGCAATCATGAAATCGAAGTACATCCAACAGATTTCACAGATTTAGTCTGTCCTCAGACAGAACTCGGTAGTTCTCGTAAACCCAGGCAGAATACAGATTCACCATAAGCCAAGCATGTTCATGGCAGAAGCCTTGACATGACATCCTACTAAACAAAGTTACAGGTCTTTGCAGATGATTAGTTGGAGTGGTTGGTAGTTGGAGACATTGGGCACATGACCTGTCAACAACAGGATACTGTTGAAACTTCAGCAGCTTCCAACAAAGCAGGACTGAGATCAGTTTCCGCAACATTAGCTGAATTTTAAGTGATTGCTGAGTTGCCTATCACCACAGCCACACACTCCTCAAAAAAGACACCAAAGAGCCCTTCTTAAGCAAGAAGGGGTACGTCCACCAGCATTACTGAAGCACGTATTCCAAGACAGAATGATAGCTTTTCCAATGAGGCCACTATAACACCATGCACTGTATTCTATGGATGAATCTTTGCATTAGAAACAATTTGTTCAGCAACTTGACACAGTTAATTACCAGACCTTGTTTTCCAAGTACTAAGTGGAACCAAAATGCGCCACTTACTCTATACCAGAGATGTACTTTTAAGCTCGCTCTCTTATGCGGAAGCAATCAAGAGGACAGCACCAAAATGGCATACAGGTAGTCTGGCACCTGACAGTGGTGGTTATGTCTGTCACACAAGCTAACCAGACTCCATCAACTTAGATAAGCCAGACTCAGAGAGTCCAGAAGACTTGATAGCACATGCCCACAAACAACACCGCACTTCTGTATTCTCCCAGAGAAATGCACACCAGTTCTGCAGCGTGCTCTTAAAATTCCTGAAAAGCCATCTACATGTCTAGACAATTCAGCCCACTTCCCTTCCTTGTCCAAAAGGCAACAGGTTATCTAAAGATGATCTGTCACCAGAAGGCTTACAGAACAACTCTATCCACTCCATCCACAGACATTACTGGCTGATAACGTTTTGGGGTGGTAGCATCAGCCCACTAAGCTCCAGAAATGAATGATGTTAAGGTAAGAGTAAGGTGGCTGGTGCAACACTTAAGTCCCTGGCACCTACTGTCCTTGGGGTAAAGAATAGTGAAAAAACTCCCAGCAGTGCCAAACACAAGAAAATGGAGGAATCGTAAGAGGAATGTGTGCACAAAACCAAAGAGGCAGGCAGCACAGAAATATTTCTCCATCAGCATCAATATCTTTTTATATTCAGCTCAGTATTTCAAGTTGCTCCAGAGGACATGGTGGCAGTGTACATCTCAGTCTCAGCAATGTTATTACAAATTAATTGATGTGAACAAGGATTTTGCTTTGGGTAGAGGAAGCATAGCTGGAAAGGCAACCCGCAGTGTAAACGTACTCATCCTGTCCACCAAACAAGATTCGTCAGTAATCACATGGCTTCAGGACCAAAACATCAGTCTCCTTGATGCATCTCAATTAAAAAGGAAGGAAGAATGAACTAAACTGTATTTCTCTTTAAGCTCTCAGTAACAGGAAGCAAAATACATATACCATTAGAACATATAGATAGAATTTGTCAAGGACAATCCTTCCAACTTTTTAACTATACTATCATTCTTCCAGGAACTCCTGTCATCTTTTGTTTGGCTAGTAATTTCCCACTTTTTTGGGGGCATCATTTGGCAACATTTTTCTCAGGTAGTTGGTAATCAAGTTCTATACAATTTGCCTTTGAAAATCCCATGTCACATCAGTCCTTTCTTATATGGAGTCCTAAAATAAACTCGGAAATAACAATTAAAGTCCTGTGCCCTACTGAACCGACCTACCTTGTTCTTCAGGCTTTACATGATAGGGCCAGTAAAAAAAAAAAAAAAAAATTTAAAAATTGTTTAACATCTGTATGCAAGTAACCATTTATCATTCTCTACTGGCAAAAAGCCTTTTTAGACAGAATTTAAGACAATTTTTAGACAAGAAAATTTAGACATGTATTTAAAAAGAACAGCTCTTGGACAAAAATGACTCAAACTACAGTAAAACATAAGAAAATGCTTTAAGTAATTGATTTATTTCTTGTAAATGGAAATTATAAAAAATACTGGGTTCTATTCAAATTCATGCAGAACTTGCCAAGTTTGTACCTGAAAATATTTTTTAAAGCATTAGCTTTAAAGTGAGCCAGAACATTTGATGTCTTGCTCAGAAGTCTACCATGAGTCTATTCCATCTGGCCAAATTTTTTTTTAATCACGGCTTTTGAAGCCAGTTATAAAGAAAACGCACGTTTTTCAAAAACAGAGAGCAATTACCCAATTTATCTTTGAAAAGCACAGATCATATGTCCATTTCCATGTGTTCAATGCATGCAAGATGAGATCATTCTGACATATCTTCACTCCTCAAAACTGACAACTCAACAGTTGAGGCAGCCACAGCTTTCCTTCAACATCGCCTGCTTCAAGAGCAACACAAACCTCTTTAGCAGCAAAGCAGCTACATGAGGTCCTGGAATACAGTAACTGTCACACTACCTCACACAAGCATTATCATCACACCTCTATACTCAAGAGCTGTGTCAGAAAAATCTCATAGAACAAAAACTGGACATTCCTGTGAAACGATGCATTTGACCTAAATATACTCCCCAAACTTCCATTTAAATACCTACTAGAGAATCCGCAGTGAGTGAGCTCAAAAGGCAAGGCTCTTAACCATGGGCATGGATAAAGATGCAATACTAAGTACCAAATACAGGAAGGGCAAAGCCATCTAGGCAAGCTCTGAATGATATGCAGAACTCATTGAAGTTTGTGATTATTGGGTCATTAATTGACCTTTATTCAAAAAGGCATCTCCCCTCTCCCATATTTCAATACAGACTGCCAAGCACCTTTACCACCCACCCTGATCCAGTGTTTCGTCAAGCTAACAAGGACACTGCTGTCCAGTTTCTTTTCATTCAAAGCAGCAAAACATTAGCTACCTTCTACTGTAACCACTCTGAGTTTCATTGAAATCACGCTCTCTTCTCAACACACTGCTATTTACCTGGACATGAATTAAAATTGCTGTTCTTTAGAATAAAGCCACAGCTATTGTTGGATTGAAAAGTATTTAATCATCACCAGCAGGTCTGCATAAAGAATAAACTTGTGTTGATCTCAGAAAAACCACAGGCTGACCATATTTCATGGATATTTCAGAACATTCATCTTCAAAACACCCTTTTAATGACAGAAATATCTCACAGACCTCTCAACTCATTTAGAACCATGAAATGGTTTGGGTTGGAAGTATCCTTTAAAGATCATCTAGTCCAACCCCCCTGCCATAAGCCAGGGACATCTTTCACCAGATCAGGTTGCTCAAAGCCCCATCCAACCTAACCTTGAACACCTCCAGTGATGAGGCATCCACAGCTTCCCTGAGCAACCTGTTTCAGCATCTCAGGATTCAAACCAGGATTATCCTATTTCAAACAGAGGTTGTTTTTTTTTTTTCTGTAAAAGGCAGGTCAAACTGCATCTGACAGCGAATACGACAAAATGATGACAACTTTTTGACTCAGGTGGTGGAGGAGCCCACAA
>VZSZ01005273.1:694684-730501 GCA_013398815.1 Ibidorhyncha struthersii | reverse complement strand
TCTGTATTTTAACGCTTTTAAGGAGCCCCGGGCCTCTGCTGGGGTTCGGAGGGAGAAATTTCCCTTCAGCAGGTTGGTGTCAGCTGGCGGGAGGCAGCGATGTACACATGTACCACCGCCTGTAACTTGTGCGGTGCAAGCCAGGGGGTGATGTGCATGGCCCGGAATTTGGTGGAAAAGTGGCGTTCGCCCCTAATTGTGCTTTTTGTGCGCGCTGCTGTCCTGTGGGGTGGGCTGTGCCTCCAAGTCTGCTGTCCTCCTGAAGCCGATCCCGCTTTTTCAGAGCACTTCGGTGTGACTGGAACTTGTGGCCGGCTTACCACGCGATTAGCTGCCTTGAGGACTTTTTTGGATCTTTTGCAAATAGTGGAGAAGCATTTTTAGCATTGCTGCGGTTAGATTTCAGTTTTTCACATCCAGTAGTAGGCTTAATTTGAAGTTTGGCTCACACAAAATGAAAACACTCCTGAAATTTGCCTCGAGATAAGATTCGAACTGGGTGTTTGCTTCCTTTTTTTTTTTTTTAATGCAAAAAGGACCTGTGAACTAAAGGCACTGGCTAATATTTTGCACATTTTAAAATATCTGCCACATGATTGTTCATAGAGGCATAAGGCTGATAAATATTGCTATTGAGACTCAACTGTGTTAACTTGCTCCCGGCACTTTCTCTTTGAGTGTTTTTTTTTGAGGTGTGTGTATGTGTTTTTGAAGACAGCTTTAAAATAGCTGTTGTGAGTGCGCTGTTACGTCTCACAGATAGACAGCGTAATTCTCTTGTAGCGGCAATGACTGGGGGGGAAGGATGTTCTTGTGCGAGTTCTGAGGGCACACCAGAAAGATGAGAATTAGGCATGATATTCCTAATTGCCCTCAGTGCAGGCTGGTGTGGCTTTCTAAGAGCCTTGTAATAGTTAATTCACAGTGAAGGCTTCTTTTGTTGATTTATGTTGCAGCCTTCCAAAACTGCATGTAAATGGTGTGTATTGTCTAACTGCTGGCGCATAAAAGGAAATGATGTAAGATGTGATCGTTTAAATGCTGATTTGAAAATAAATTAAAACTTGGATAAATGTTTTCCCACGCTAAGGATACTCTATTTTTGTCTTAATGGACTTTATCTTACAAGGTGACCGTGTTGGGGGGTAGGAAGAGAAGACAGTGCTTGGTATTCTCTACAAACTCAGCTGAATTCCCTCCCCGCCCTCCTTTCCCCTTTCTTTCTCTCACTGCTAAAGAGACATCATTGTGGATTCAAATGATTTTGCTAAACATGAATACAATTCCAGTCTTATCGCTATGAAGACAAACTGGACTGAGGATCAGTGAGGTCACTGGCTTTCAGGAACTGATCCAGACCAGCTCTCTTAAGTATGAACTGCTCTTCTCTTCCGCCTCTGATTTTTCATGGATTGTGTTGCAAAGGGAGAGTTTGCTGTTGGGGAAATGGGGAAGGACCTGGCAGGGGCTGGAATACTGGCATTTCTCTGGGTCCTGTGGCTAGATGTAGCCCTTAGCGTTGTTTGCCATCCTCCCCCAAATTGGCTGAACTTTTGACCAGTTCGCCATCGCCCAAATCCTTCTTAATTAAATATACAAAAGCTAGGCAGGTGGCCAGTGGGGATTACTGATATTTATTTTTATTAAAAAAAAAAAAAAGGGGGGAGAAAAGAAAGCAACCTGCCAATTGTGGGTAACCACATGTCCCTCTCATTCTTCCTCCNTTTTGGTATCTTGTCTTAAATCAAATTGCAGGCTCCTGGGGTAGGAACTCCTTATTCCTGGAGTAATTAGAAGGGGACCCAGCACTCTGGGACCTGGGTGTGTGCAGGTCTTCGAGGTGATGGATGTAACAAAATACGTCCTGGAGTCTTACGCTGACTCCTGGGAAATTTTTTCAGCTTTCTGTAGGAAGATTTTTCAGCTGATGTGCGTGAAATTTCAGTCAAAAACGTCTTGTGCTCTCCTTGCTTGTTGTGTGTGCGTGCTCTCTACCTCGATGGCAACGGTAGGGGGCATTTCCCCAGGCTTGGAAAGGCGGATGGTTTTCCCCATGAACGTCTCTGCACCTCGCTCCAGGCGTAGGGAAGGTGAGCTTTATTTGTAAGGCCCGGGACAGGGATTTTTGTTCATCTGGGGATATTAAAGAAAGAAGAGGAGAACACCAGAAACATACGCCTTCCCTTTCCTTGCTTTATTTTTTCTTTCTCCCAGTAATGGAAATTTTGGTGACATGTTATCAACTTCCAGTCACCAGAACCTTAGCAGTAGTGTGCAGAAATGCTTTTTTTGGCCTCTGTGAGGATGGCAGGTCTGCGCCTCCCGCCCTAGGGAATAATGTAGAGGAATGTCCCCAAAGGGAATCCAGCATTACAAGAGGTGTTCACCCTTTGCATTTCCCTGCCTTCAGCATGTACATTTTTTAGTATAAATTTTTGGACTAGAATGCTAGCTGACTTTCCTCATGTGGTCTAGCGTGTGTTTGTGTATACACATTATGTTCGAGTCATCTTCTTTTCAAGTGGTACTTTCTGTTGCAAGCAGGATTTCAGCTGGGTTGCTTGTGTACCTACCTTCTCGAGGTCTGTTTTCCTTGGAGGAAAGTGGTATTTTGTTTTTTCCCGTTTTACATTTCTGACTGTACACTCTGGCTCTGCCAGAAGTATTTCTCCCTGCCTTTGGATGACGTTGATATTTAAGCTCAATAGCATTGACTTGCACAATGTGAGCTTGACTGGAGTCAAAAGTTACAGTAAGATCCTTATCTGCGGCGTTATTTTAGGTCCCAGTCCAACTCCCACTGGAGCTGGTGGAAAGAATTCAACTCGCTTGAGTGAGAGGTAGATTTGGGAGGCGATCTCACAGCTTTGCACAAGAGTTTTCTTATCAAATAGCTTATGTTTGTAGCGTTACGGGTCCTTGATTATTTCTCAGCTCAGTACAGGTTCAAGAAAAGGTACTGTTGGCTCTAAAATAAGGCAACTATGGGAAGGGGGAGGACAAAACCCACAACTGTGCATAACTCTGGGAACCTTGAGGTAGCTTTGAATGTAGAGGACTTGGAGATTTTGACATGGCATCACAGTATTGCTTCCAAAGTGTATTTTGTCCCTTGGATGTGGTGTGAAACACTTACACAGAGGCAAAAAATATGACACTGATGACAAACTGCAGAATGCTGCCAAATGCACAGTGTGCTGTTGTTGATCCCTCCACCTAACTCTCCGTCCTGTCCCGAACAAGGCTTGATGTATCTTCTCCTGGGTGGCCACTACAGTGGCCAGTAACTACAATTTGACCTCAGTGGTGTTGGTTTTAATTTGCTGCTGACTGGGAAACCTGTGAGAAGCACCACTGAAGAAGGATGAAATCCCAGAGAGTGGGGAATGGAGATGCCCACCCTTACAGAGGACTGGCACTTCCAAAGCGCATAGGTATCAGATGGACATGTGGATGGATTGGGCTTCTCTCCACTTTATTTAGGAGTCAGTAGTACCAATTTCTATCTATCTCAAGTGCTCTGCGCAATTCACTGTAGCAGGCATAAAGGGTGTTGACTTCTCACTGGGCTTTTCCCATGCCCTCCTCCTGCTTGATCTTGCATCACACTGACAAGTGAAGGACCAAACCTATGGGAAGGTGTGGAGTTAGGAAGAGGTAGTAGGACAGCTCAGAGAGGGGCAGCTTAGTAAAGGCGAATTTACAGAGGGAATCAGAGGGTGAAGAAGGAGAAGCTGGCTTAAATGTTGAGAATAAATTAGTTAACCATTCATAGTTGTGTGAAACAAAAAATAGTGTGGAGTCAGGGAAGTGCTTAATGTAAGAAAAAGTAAGGGACAGCTTAATTGTCAGTAGAAGTTCCTCAGCATATATCGTATATATGCTATATATGCATATATTATATACAAAAATATTTATATATTATGAAAGAGATTAACTTTTACCATGGCAGTTTGCTAGCTTTCACTAGTCAGCCAGGCTTTTGGCTTATCCACACCAGGGGAAGATCCACGGACACAAGTTCTTGCGCTGATTTCAGCATGGTCCAAGCGGTGGAGACCTCCCTCAGCCCTCCTCGCTGTGTTGTGACCGTGTGCCAGAACAAGCGATGTCTTCTGGGGGAGATTGTTTAACACTCCTGGCAAAATGTTGCTTTCTCACCGAACCTGCGCCTCCCTGGGTTGCTCTGCCACTGGAGCTGTCGTTATCGCTATACAAACAGGACACTGCAAGTGCCAACAGGTCCTGATCAGCCTGCCTAGTAATAAAACTGCTAATGTGGTAAAACTCCTAGTGTGGATGCAGTTATACTGGTATTGTAGTGCTTATCTGGTATGTCTTCGTCACCTCCCTTTGGAGCTGTCCCATGGTGCGTTGATAAGAGCTGCTCTCCGCGCAGGGATTGCAGTGACTCATGGATTCGTACCTGCGAGTGAAAGAGCCGCATGGGCTGTAGGCACGTGCTTCCTGGAGCAAGGTAGCACTGCCCCTGGAGAAGGTCTGCTGTGGGTCTGGGATCAGCAACGTGGCTGCTGGGGCCGTTAGTGGTGCGCCATGGCCACTCGTCTGCTTCCTCCCCTGCCCCTATGTGCCTGGAGAGACCCCTGGCTCTGGAGCTGCTGGTGAGGTCCACTTGCTTAATGCTCTTCCCACCACCCTGGCCGGGGAAATCCTAAAGACCCCTCTGGGCACCTTGCGTTGGAGGCATGGGTGCTGCCGGGCTCCTTACCTGCCTCTAAAGGCTTTCCTCCTTCTGTGCTGCTCTCCACGTGGAAATGCTGGTCCCCACGTCCATCCATAACACCCGTCTGCCTGGTCTTTGGCTACTCACTCTGTGTTGTTATTATCCCCAAAAGTGGCTTTTCTTTTCAGTACGCCTGTGGAGTTCCCCTTAGCTTCACTGGATGTTTTAGGGCTCTGAAAACCAGGCTGGTTTAGCTTTGAATGTTTGGGTTACCATCTTCTTATGTTGTACCAGTGCACAGTATGGACTCGTTGGCTCAGATTCCTGCACCTGACAGCCTCACCAGAGGACAGAGGTGAAATGGGGAGGACATTACTTAGATAGGTAGAAGAGTGGCAGCAGCTTGAAATACTCAGTCGCACCAAATCCGAGTATTAACTTCCTGAGGACTACCAAGGCAATAGTTTACCCCCGCTGGTTTACCTCAAAGCTGATGCACTTTGTTTGGGATTTTTGCATTTGGAACTGATAAAAATTACTTGAAGTCTTAAAAATACAACAGTCAATTGCAGTTAAGCCCTGGTAGTTTCAATTGCTTCTTCCCAGGATTTTGTGAGAGTAGCTGTAGGGGATGACAGTGGGCAAGAGTTCATGATTCTGATTTAAACACTAAGCTCAAAACAAAATAAACTTGTCTCAAAACCTGCTCCCTACACTTCAGGCTGTCTAATGGTATTGGGTTGTTTTGTTTTCAAACCCAGGAAAAAAAAGCTTAAGGTCAATAGGCCTTAATGTGTTATAGTAAATTGTGCCATGCCGTACTTGGTTTTATGTCTCTTAAAAACAGAGACCCCCCCAACATCATTACAATTCATTATTTTTCTCCGTTTTTGTGCTTCACAAGGAAAATTCTGTAGCATATCTAAAAGCAAGCACAATCTTACAAGGTTGTCGTCAAGAGGGAATACTTAGCTGAGTTATAAACCCTTGCAAGTAGGGGCACAAAATGCTGACGGACCCTTAGCTGTAGTGCCACTGCCATGTGCTACTACAGTAATCAAAATAATTCTTGGGGTAACTGGTGCAGCAGTGTCTGCATGTAATGATGAGTTATTTGCTGACCGAAAGCCCTAACTGAGGGTTTTTTTTTTTTGTCCTTCTACAAAAAAATGGTAGTGCTGTGTATCTCCAGTTATTTTATGGTGGCCTGATAGGCGAAAAATGCATTTTGTAGCGAGAGCTGCAGATGCGCACCTCTGGTCAGTAATTTACAGTTTGTTTCTGTGCAGTGGGCTCAGGTGGTACTTTTGTGAGGTGCTTAAGTAGGTGGGCTGCCTACTGTCCTCTCGCTGTCGAAATGTGAGCTGTGTGCTCTGGGACTCACAGTGGAGAGAAATAGGACAGGGGAATGGCCTCTGGAGATATCTACGCTGGGATGAGACAAATTGCTCTTTACTTGAGTCTTTGTTAATTATAATGGGAACTTAGGATGAATGTCTCGGTTGTACGTCTTCTAGATGTCTAAGGTAGGAGATGTTGATGCCACTCTGTAGTAGCCCTTGCAGTCCGTCTTCTTTGTGGTATATGTAGTAGGAGTGAAGGTGCCTTTGTAAGTGGATGTGTGAAAGTGAATGACTTGTAAAACCCCTCTTGCCCATCACTGAGAGGGAAGCATCCCTTTTCTCACAAGACTCGTAAATAAGTGACCTGGTTTTGCACGCATTTACCATGAGGTGCCTGCCCTCCATTAGTATCTCCACACTCTTATATGAAGGCTGGGAACTTAAATATCGACAAGTTTATTTCTACAAAACTTCTGAGGGATCTGGTTGAGAAGAACTGTTGGTGTGAAGAGCAGTCAGTGCCTTGTGTCTCCTCTCTGTGCCCTCAGCAGTAAGCTACGGGGTCTTTCCTGTTCAGATAAATTATACTTCTACAGAGAATGCATTTATTCTAGGTTACTGTTTTTCAGGAGAGAATTACAGAGATGCTGTAACTCTTTTGATGATGTCGATAAGGGTTGTAGTTAAGTGCCTGACATTCAAGCTGTTCTNCCGTAGCTGTAAGCTCAACTAGTAGAATTTAATCTGGTTGTGAATCTTATTTTTAAATCTCAATCTGTTGTAAATCCAAGTATCTTTTCTCTAATTAACACTTGGGGTTTTTTTTGAGGCAATATACTGTGTGTTCCTTCAACTACTTCAGGAATGTCCGCTGTAGCTGCTGAAGTTTCATATTCCCCACCATTTGTTGAACCGAACTATCAATTGCATGGTAATGTCCCGTATAAACACAGAAGGAAGCGGAGCTCTCGTGTCTTTTCCTCTGATACTCAAGGTATCCACTGTGCTTTACTTCAGAGTGAGGATGTGGGAGGGAAGCACAGTGGGAAACTGGTGAAATTTATTCCCCGCCAGCCAGGACATCTGTGACAGAGGTATAATACGGATCTCTGGATGTAAAGTTCTGTGCTTTAATCGGAAGGGATCCCTTCTTTGCCTTAGTGATAGCTGGGGTCAGCTTTCGTGCTTACCCAAGGCAAAGAAAGGGGAGACTTTCTGTGTTGACCCCCTGCTCTCAAGAGCCGCCCAGAGGAGGCGCCTAAATGTTCTTGGGCGACCGGGCAGGCGGATCTCAGAGTGAGCCTGGTGGTGCCTCTGCTTGTTTTACTCGTCTTTGCATTGAGAATGTTGTGTGCTGTCTTGCGGTTGGTGAGGTTCCTATGTTTAAATGAGTTTTGTAGAAAGCCCTGTACAGAATTGCTGATATTTAACTGTATTGCTGTTTGTAACGGAGGTGGGGCAGGCATTAGGATATTTTACCATGACTAAACGGCAGTGTTAATACCTTTAAAATTGGTATATTGACGTTTATGAGCAGATATCGCATTACAGTGATAGCTTCAGGGGCCTTCTGCTGCGCATGAAAGTTCTTGGTTGATTTAGAAAGCAAATAAATAAAATTTTAAAGCCACCCAAACATAATCAAGCATGTTAAACCGAAAATGCAAGGTGATGCTCTATCCTTAGCTTATCCTGCAGTCCGCTGTTATTTTGGCAGATGAAGTTAATGATGTAGCATCGCAGGAGAAGGAACAAAAGGCGCAGCGGTGGGAACTCTGGGGAAGCCTCCGATGTAAAGGGACCTCTGTGATCTCACAGCAGGCGTTTCGCACCCCAGCGCCATACCTCGCGCCCAGGTCCAGGGGTGCGCTGGGAGGAGTCCCTGCGCCGCAGGGGTTGGGGCTTTGGTGGAGCTGGCTCGTCTCCAGGCTCCCTTACATCGTCGCCTTCTCCTGTGTTGCTGGTGTGGTCTTGCGGGGGAAGAAAGAATGTCAGCCTATTAATAGTGACGGCGCAGGCTTTCTCCTCTTCATCTGCTAAAAATCGCTGGAATGCTTTGAATAACAAAATTGCCGAAAAATCTTGCTTTTTAACCTGAGTGTTGGGAAGGGTGTGCTTCGCTCCGTCCTTTCCCCCGCGTGAAACACAGTGAAATTCTCTGATCTGACTTGTCCTTGGGGGCTATGGAGAACAATTTATGCAGCTCCCCCCGTGTGTTTTACGCGCTCGCCAAGAGTTAAATGCTGGAGCGATGACAAGTGAATATGGAGAAAATGTTTCAAGTCATGTGAAAGAAATGTTACTTGCTAAATAACTTGAGTGTTAAAAGAAGGGATGGGAAAAGCTTTTCTTAGCCTTTGTGGAAGTCTTATATGGCAAGGAATGAAAATCTTTAATACTGACCTAATTTTATTTGTATTTAAGATCAAAGAGCTCTTGTGAATGACTTGCTTGTCTTATATGTCACTGACTTTATGGTTTTCTGAATGGCGTGAGGCAGTAAATCAGCCCTGAGTAATGCTACCTTTCCTTAGGTTTCCTCTGAGGTAATGGAAGAGCGCTCTGGTTTCCTCTTCAGGAATAAAAATATATTAGTTATTGAGCAGACTTCTTTCTGGTTAAGTTGTTGAGTTTGGAGGTGCTTCCTCGTGGAGCGAGTGTGGTGGCAGTGCTTGCAGTGGGTTTTGGGAAAGGGAGAGAAAAGTGGGCCATGAAACCGCTGTCGCTGACACCGCCTCTTGGGTTGCAGATCAAGTCCTTGCTGTGGTTGGGGTTTGACTTTGGAGCGTCCTCTTCTGCTGCTGCTCTGCACCTCTTTGCTTTCTGATAACGAAGCGTGTAGTCAGCGTGTGCTGCTGTTGTAAGGAAATACATTTTGTGTGCATGAGGTGTGGTTGCACTGGGCTGTGTGGGAACGGGGAAGGTTTTATTTTGTGCTCCCCACCAGTAGGATCTCCTATTGCAGAAAGGAGAAGGGAAGGTTAAGCAGAGAGCTGAAACACCTTGGGTGGTATCTGGTTACTTTATTCCAGCAGGGAGAGGGATCCCAGTTGCTTACACCGTGCAGAGCTGTGCTGAAAGCACCAGGTCTTGGAGATACCTCGACTCGCTGGAGAATGTACTGACCTGGTAGCACTATAACGTGGATTTTAGTCTGTGTCTGTAACTCAGATAGGATAAGACTGGAAAAGGGAATGTGAACAGCATTGCAAATCCGTAAAGATGGCATCAGCCTAGTTTGTGGACCTTTGGGAGTTTGGAAACAAAGCTGCTAGACTTGGGTATTAAAGTGTCACATTACTGTTAATATCCGTTCACCCTGTAGGATCAATGCGCTTAGGAGAAGAGGAGATGAAATTCTTTTTGTGGGTGCCATCGTCTGAACTGTTGACTGATGTGAAATGGCACATGTACGTGAAAACCCCCTGAAGAGAGTGCGGGAGGTACAGTACCTCTGAGGTGGTAGTTCAGTCTGCTGGGCTTTGACTGCTCGTGCATCTGCATCAGTGGTGGTGGACGGTGCTGACTCGGCAGAGCCGCCTCTCACCTCCTCTGCCCGGAGCCGGTGCACGTTGTGAGCGTGAGAGGTGCCCAATAAATGGGGAAACTCGTAAAGCCCCTTGTGTTGCTGAACTTTGCCAAAACCTGGCTTTTTATCAAGGTTAGCTGAAAAGTTGGGAGTGTCCTTTCCTTCCAAGAACTCTTGGTTTAAAGCTCCATTAATTGTGTGTCAGTTACCATATGTGTTATGATAATAACCAAGAGTGGAAAGGACTGGATTTATTTCAGTAAACATTTCACCTAGTAAAAATTTAATAGCTTGTCTGCCTTCAAAGGCCATTCCTTTTTTTTTTTTTTCCTGGGCAGATTGTGCACCCAGCAGCAGTACAGAGTGTTTCCCCAAGAGCCGTGTTTATAACCTGACCTTGAGATGCTGCTCTTCCCGAGAGGTGGATGGGGCTGTTCAAGGATGCTCTGTCCTGAGTTTCTGTGCGAGGCACAGATTGGGTTTGCCTCTGCTGCGCTGAATTCTGTGGGTTTCTTTTAATAGTGACTACGGACAGCTTTGAAAGATGATAAAAACAACACGCTGAAATGACTAGGGGCTTGCGTCTGAATCACAGCCGTCAGCAAAACCACCTAGTTTCATGAACCATTCTGCGTGACGGCAGAAGAAGTCTTGTGAGTGCCTCAGCCAGACTTTTCTTCAACGAATGTGTGGTTTCATGATTTTAATGTTTCAAGGGAAACGTTCTGAATGTCTTTGCTGTCTTAGGCTGGCAGGAATAATATCCTTAACAGATTATGCAGACCACCTGTATATTTATAATTTGAGAGGTGTAAACGTCATTTGAGAGAAAAGGAAGTGTGGTGGAGTAAGAGCATGGTAGCGATAATCCTTCTTATTGAGGTGTTCAGGTGTATATTGGTTTAGTTTAAATTATTTTTCTAAAGCTAGAAGTACTTTGGGTGTCCAGGATCAGGCCCCACCTGCTGAAGTCAGTGGAAGTAAAGTGGGTAGCAGCCTGGCTCTGCAGCTTGGGCTTAGAGCCACCGGCAAAGGCTTGCCCGTTTTTGGTTCGAGTCATTGTTCCCTCACCAGACTTCAGAGAAAAAGTATTCTTTCTAGAAATACCAGTTTTTGGAAGTGCCTTGTGTCTCAAACAACTTTGACTTACTCCTTAATCTTTTCTCGTAGAATGAATTTTCTATTTTTGCCCTTTTCTAGTGGTGGCAGGTTTCTCTCTCTCTCTCTCTCTCTCTCTATCTGTGGTTTGTTTTGTCCTTCTCGCTCTCTTCCCTCATATTCATCTGATGTGGGTGAATTCCTCCTGCCTTTTTCCCTTCCTCTAAACTCTACACTCATCATCCTTTGCATTTCTTCCTCTAGGCTTGTCTGTGGCTTTTTTTCTTTTTTTGGTATAAAAGTAGCTAACAAATAGTAGGGATATATGGTTAAATCCGCGTGACCTCTGGTATTGGCTGTAGTTCTGCCAAGATGAGTGAGGTTTGTTTGTTTTTTCATTAATGTGTTTCTCCACAAGCATTCTGTACCTTCTTTAGATCTTTTCTTGTGGTCTCTCTTTACCCTGCCTTTCCGAAGAAATGAGGCTCTGTCCGTTTTACTCTGTCCTCAACACTTTTATAACCTCGGGGCTGACTTCAGCTGTGTTTTGATTTGGAGTATGGGTCTAAAATCCCTACAAGTTTCACAGAAAGTAGATGACTAGGTAGATGGGAATGAGAGAGCCTGTTTGCTCTTCTCCTACCCGCTGTGTCCCTGTGGAGGGACTGTTAAGTCCTTTATTGGGCATCGGGAAGATGGATGCCCAAGATGAAGGCTTCAGGCTTACCTCTGCTTGCAGGGCTGTTTGCCTGCGAGGTGAAGGCAGCGGGATCAGAGTTGTTACCCGTCAGCTGAGCGAAAAAGAGAAGGAAAATGATCTCAGGTCTCTCTTGTGCTCCACTGGGGTTGGATGGGGCCTCGAGTGACCTGGTCTAGTGGGAGGTGTCCCTGCCTATGGCGGGGGGGTTGGAACTTGATGATCTTCAAGGTCCTTTCCAACCTAAACCATTCTATGATTCGATGAATTTATTATTCCCTTCTCCCCTCCCTGTCCTTTGGGCCAAACTATGGTGCCATCTCCTGAAGTCGGGGTGTTCCCCGCCAGCAGAGGCGGCAGTCGGAGGAGGGATGCTCTCTCCCAGGGTTCCTGTCTCCGCCAGGACTGAAGGTGTGAGATGTGTATATGCTAACTAAAGCACATTGAAAGTCTTTGTCTAGACAAGGCACGCTGCCCTTGACACATGCTGAGTCCGTGTAGTTAAAGCCTCGGGTACTTAGTGTGTGCTAACCTCGGGCGGTAAATCCCGGGCTAGACAAGCCCCCCGAGGAGGCGGTGGGCAAGGTGGGGATTTCTTTGCATTAGTCTTTGCTGCAACCTCAGCTGGTGCCTGAATGCAAAACTGCTATAATAAACAGTCGTAAACCCTGGATGCTTTTTCTCTTGTCGGCTCCTGTCTGAATAGGGGCTTTTTCATGACACATGCTTGTTTGCTCATGTTTCTCTTTTAAGGAAAGCAGTTAAACTAGGCAATAACCACCAGTAATTCAGTGCTCCGTTAAGCATGTAATAAACCAAGCCCTAGATCCCTCGGTCTTGAGCCATTAGAGACTGCCGCCCTTTGTTTCTCTCTTTGAGGGGAGGAGGGAAGAAAAGGGGCACAACCAACTTGTTTGATGTGGGAAGGACAAAAGGGTGGACAGAGAGGGGAGAGGCATGACGGTGCGGGGCTCCCAGGATGGGCATCACCATCCTTCCCAAAAAGCTCAGGATCAAACCCTGGCCTTTGTTCCGATCTCATGATGGCAAACCATTGGGGGAGTCTGCTGCAAATTTGTTTAAAAAATGGGATTGCAGCTCCTAGTGTTTGGTGCCGGACGAAGCGCCAGATCTCAGCTCATCCTCCTGAGCAAAGCACGCGCCTCTTGTTGACTGCAAGGCTTGCTATCCTTTTTCCGACTATTTTTTAAATCCAGGTGCAGCCCAGCTGTGGGATAGGCAGTAGCTGGTTCAATTCTGCACTGTTTGCATCCATTGCCGAAATACAGCCTTGTACTGAGTTACCAAGTAGACTTTGTTGGGATTTTTTTGGTGGTTTGGGACTGGGTCTTCTTACAGAGCAACTTGGTGCAAGCATTGGTGCAGAGTGGAAACAAAGCAAAGTGTTCAACCAATTTGTGGATAAATATTTAGGACAGGTATCTTAGAGAGTTCTGGGAAACTCTTCATGTGAAAACACAATTAAAGTGCCTTCTTATCTCTGAATTGCCCCTTTAAGCCTCAAATCCAGCCTCTGCAAATCAGTTTTATCTTTTACAAAGAGAATGGCTTTGTGCTATTTCTCTGCATGATTTTGCAAAATGCGTTTCCAGAGGGGAGCTTTCTTACACATATGCAGAACAAATTTTAGCAAAACGTTTTACTTTCTTCTGTCTTCAGACTTATGAAAATGAACTCCATCATGACTTTTCAAAGTGTGGGTTTAAGCAAAAGCTCCCAAGGCAGTTGAGTGCTGATTCTGATGCAGCTGTTAGTTTAAGGAATCTCTTTTTAAACCGGAGGTGGCTGTTAATTATATTCAGGAGAGGAAAATGCAGTATTGAGCTGGATAAACTGTAGTTTTAGCTGATACTTATTTTGAGGTTGGGTGTGGCAGGTAAGAAAGACATTCTGTCAGAAAGATAAAAGGAGAAGGACTGGTTTAAATTATAATACAACTAATTTTTAACAACCTTTTCTAAGATTTTCTCCTTCTGCAACTTATTTTACCAGCACTGCCATCGGGGAGAGCAGCATTGCTCCCCACCACCCCACTTCAAATGCTTTGTTGCAGTGCTTCTGGCTCTTCAAAATTTGATGTGACTTTTAGATGCTCAGCTCAATTCACTGTAGGACAGTTAGTGTACATGAATTTTGTCCTTTAGGTATAAGAAGGGTGCCTGGTGGCTCTGTAAATGCTGAATGGCGGTGTGTAAGACTATATAAGTGTTAGGCAACTGCTAAAGAGGGAGCAGGGGAGTCGAGGGAGGAGAGCAGGTCATCCCTGTGGGTCTGACTTCAGCTTGTTGGCTTGCAGCTTCCATGTGGACCGTCACCACATCCTGTCTCTGGTTCCGCGGGTTAGCCTGTGCAATTGTGCCCCTGAGACAGTGTGGGTATCACGGCCTTAAGAAATGGTTCATTTAATTCGTGGGGATGATAATAACATTTGGTGGGGGAAGCTTTACATGTGGACTGACTGGCCTTTGAGCGTGGAGCTTAGGCACTGTGTTCCTTGCCGGTTGCGTGGCCGGGGCCGTCCTGCTCCCCGTGCGGGAGAGATGCTCTCCCCGTGCGGGAGCCGCCTGCCCCTCTGCTCTAATTTGGACTGTGCTGCCCAGGAACTGCTTTTCCTGCCCTCCCCGGGAGCGGAGCGGGTGGGAGAGCTGCGGGACACACCAGGCTTATCATACTCACAGTTTCCCAGCCTGCCAGGTTTACCAGGTGAAGTAAAAATAGTTATCTGTTCAGATTTTTCTCACCTTGTGGATGAATTGAGGCATGCGTAAGGGTGTCTGTGGCCTTGTGCCATACTGCGAGCAGCAGGGGATGAAGATGAAGCTGATGTATGTCTCCTCTCCAGCATTATGCACGCTGGTTGCCGCTGTATCCTTATTCAGTCTTTCAGGTGCTGGATAATAATGCAGTGGTCTGTCTGGTAGTAGCAGGCAAGAAATTATAAAGATCAAAAGTCTCCCACTTGGATATCTGCAATATTTTTACGTACTCACATAGCATTTTTCCTAGGAAAACCACGATCGCATCTATTGCTCAAGCTGTTTTTTAAGATTCCCTCCTCCCCCCACTACTCCCTTGATCTGCAAGGAGGTGACAGTTGTGGGAGGATTGAGCCAAGTCTGTTTTTTTAGGTATTAGGAGGTACTTAGAGGAGTTCTCTGTTGAGATCACCATCTGGACAGAGACTCATTTGCTGAGTAGCTGCGCTGATTCCAGGGGAAAACTGTTCAGATGTGGTGTGTACGGTACTAGCACGCAGAAAAGGCAGTAAGGGAAGGTATGGGCTGCGATGTGGTTACTTTAGGACTGTGTGTTTCTTGGAGATTTAGCTGGACGAAAAATAGCAGGTAGTCCGGGCAAATGGGCAGATCTGTTTCTTAGAGGGATTGGTGCTGACCTCTGTAATGCGCTGGGTAGCCAAAAGGATCTAATTGTTGTTAATTGCTCCTATATGGCAAATTCAATAGCAGTATAGGTGCCTGAGTACTTGGGAATCGCTCACTTCCCTCCATTGATCTGGACCCATCCCACGCAGGAATTGCTGAAAGCAGGTTACATTCCTGGGAAGAGTTTAAATTACAGCAGACTTTCCAACTTGACCCCTTGAAGTGTTTGGGTTGCTAGAACAAATTCACGGGAGAGACGCTCTCTCGCCCTCGGATACGGATCCTGTTTGTCCTGCTCTGCTGAATTTAACCTGCTGTGTTCCCTGCTCTCGGTGCTGGGGGGGGCTGAAGATTAGAACTGGGGCAGGGGGACATGGCACAGGGGGGACACAGGACACGCATCTCACTCTGGGATGCATTGATCTGCTGGAGCTTCACATTTAGGCACCAGAAGGATTAAAGGGCGCACTTTGAAAAGATACTCCTTCATCTCGCTGATAAGCGGCGCTGAACAGGCGGAAGGAGAGGAGGTTAATGCCCTTTTTACCCAGAGTCTGTTTAAAGAAAGGTAGTCGTTTAGCTAAAATATACATCCACAGTTCATTTCTGTTTAAACTGAAATTACTGAGTAAAGAAAGGCATCCTGGGAACAGATTAAGCCATACGCTAGGAAAGGAGCACGTTTCTCTCAAGCTCAGTTGACAGCGGCACACTTAAGGGTTTTCTCTATTAAATATTTGATAAATCTGTAGTAGACTTGAATTCTGTGTGGTTTTAATTACTTTTGATTTTTCTAAGCCTGCAGGATTCTGACGTTTTTCTTCACCTTCCCTTTTTTCTGCTCCCCCCTGCCTGCCCCCACAACGATGCTGTTTCATCACGGAATGGAGCACTTGGGTATCATCAGCCATAGCCACATCCTGCTGATGGGCAGAGCCATCCCTGCCATAAGGCTGCGTTTCCAACTCTGGGAGGTCCAGAAAGCTCTGGTCCTGAAATTCATTGCTTCAGAAATACTTGATTAACTTTATTGTATTAGCATGAGGTTGGGTTTATTGCTGCTTCCTATACTTTATTAAAAATCTGTTATTAAAAGTGCAAAGGCGTGTATTGGCTTCTAATGACCCCTTTCTTTCTCTGCTATTAGCAGCAATTTGCTATAGGGTTGTTAGTAGCCTGTGCATCCAGGGATGGGAGGGTGGGAAGGGAAGAGTGGTAGAAAGGCATTTTGCCCTCCTATTTTCTTTGAAATATTTTAATTTTATTTTATTTATTTTTTGATCAGAAAATATTTAGCTGCTTGGCTTTTTTTCGGGCGGGAGAGAGGCTGATTCTCCCTACGTATTTAAGGCAGGGTTCCCCTCCTGTTGAGTTATATTTGGAGGATATTTGCCCGTCTGCAGGCTGTGAGCACGTAGGTGCCACTGGCTGCCATGCCTGTTTGCTTTCTTTCCCCCCGCCAGCTCCTGGCTGAGCAAAGGTCGGACCTTTCACCTGCTCCCTGCTTTGCAATTCCAGCCTTTGGATAAATTTGTCTTTCCAGAGAGCCTCTGACCCAGGCGATTTCTGCTGAGCAGATGCACCCGCATTATCTCCCCGTGTGATTTATGCTGGGCAGTGTGGTGCTGTTCCCAAAACACCGAATGGAGAAGGGAGGTCAAGGGGGAGAAAAAACCCAGCCATAAGCAGTTGCTTGTAGCTGTTTCAGACAGGCTATTCTTGCTGCTGCTTTATCACTCACGTGCTTTGGGCCGGCAGACTCTGGACTGCAGAGAGTGGGGGAAAAAAAAAAAAATCCACTCCAGAGAGAACTTGGTTTGCTTATTCACAGTGCAGCTCTCTTTCCTAGCAAGGACATGATTTCTTAAGGGAAAAGCACAGATCCCATGTGAGCAATTGTGGTGTCTTGTTGTGAGGAATCAACTGGTTCCTGTGCAAAGCAGGGCTGCTAAAAATACTTTCACTCGGCTAAGGGTGCAAGCCGGTGGTTCAACTGACAGTCTTTCCCCATTTCTCCTCATTTTGACCAGGTCTGCAGTTGTTTGTGTCATGAGAGACCCTTTCTGGAGATGTTTTGTGTGATTTTATTTTATTTTTTCTCCTCCTCTAATGGTATCTTCTTGGTCGCTGAGTTTTGTGCTATGTATCCTTCAGAATATTCAATGCTCGGGAAATTAATCTTTCTTCAGTCTGTTTTCCATAAGATTGTAGGTATTTAAGAAATGCTGGAGACAGCTAAAACAAAAGACCTTCCCAGACACAAAAAACACGATACGAGCCACCTGAGTAGCTTGGTCTCCTCCAGCCGCCTGCTAGCAACCCTCCTTTTCTCTCAGCCTCAGGGCCTCCGTGAAGTCTCTCCCCTCCGGATTTGCCAAGCGCTCAGTTGCGTGTTAATCACCAGTAATAAAAAGCATGCTTAAGATCAGACGAGCGTCTAACCATACTTGTCAAGGCTAAATGTCTCCTCAGCCTCTGCAGCTCTTTCTGGCAGTGAGTGAGGATGGAGTGATTCATGCCCCTCAGCTGCAGCTGACCTCCTGCCTCGGGCAGAGACAGGTATCAGGCAGATCCTCATTTCTCAGGAAACATCAGGGAGGTTATGTATGGTTGGGTAAAGGACGTGTTTGGTGTGTGCAAAAACACTGGTGAGACTCCTGCTGAAGGTCTCTGGCTTGTTCCACTCCTTACTTGGAGACTAGATGTGTTTTACGAGGGCTCTGCTACTATGGATAGCCATGATACCGATGCTCCCAGCGTGGGTAGGAGTCGTAGGGGCCTGGTGACATAGCTGATTAGTCTGTATCTGCATCAGGGTTTATGTTAGCCAGAGATGACCCTCTAGATGACTGCAGGTTTGAAAGTGTAAGCTCAGGTGGGAGAGCCCGGTGGTGCCATCTTCTTCCATCACCTGCCTCTACCCATGCCCATCAGCACCTTGGCGTTGCCCAATGCTGGTTTAACTCCTTGTCAATTTATCTCTGTTATACAAGTCATCTGCTGACAAAACAAAGATCTGGGTCACTGCTCTTAAAATAGATTCAGCATTAGGCAAATTGCTCAAGCAAGCTCTCCTTTCATCTGAGAAGGCAATGTCAACCCAACCTCACAGGGATACCCCTAACAAGCACAGCATCCTCCTGCAGAGGCCTTGTCAATTTAGCGACGCTTGCCTAATACGCTTTTAAAATGCAGTGTCCAGCTGTTTGCACAACGTTTGACTTGTGCCTGAGGGAGTAAGTTTTTTTTTTTCTTATTTCTTTATATTAATGCAGATACATGCATCAATATGAACTGGGTTTTTTTTGAGGTGGTCTTTGCAAATCTTCTCTTTCTTTGTGCTTTGGTGCCTGGAAGTACAATTGGCACGTTTAACTTTCATCTGTAAGAACCATGATAAATGATATCTGTACAAGCTGATTGTTGCCCTTGCTTGTAGGCAGAGTTTAGTGGTGCCAGTTTCATCTTGATAATAGTCATCCAGTAACTGCTTTGAACACACTGTGCCAAGCCCACGTATGAGTGTGCAAGCAGTCAAGGTTGAATTACTCATGAAATCCAGTTTTAAGGTCACAGCTGGGCCTCTGCGGGCTCTGATTCTGAGTTAGTGGGACTTGCTGCACCACGTGCTCTTCTGCCAAAGTCCTGTGGACTTCCTGGGCCCGGTCTGCAAAAACGTGTTGCCTGGTGGTTTCTCATGCTTGTCCAGGGGATTTCTACTCTGAAGAGGGCTACCATCACTGGGAGTGGGGCTGGAAAACACACTGGTTGAAAAAGAGGAACTGGAAAGTAGGAAGCTGGTTCTTCTTGCTCACTGGAGACCACCTCTTGCTGTGTGCGTTGGCTTTACTGTGGGCATGGAAAGCACTGTAGCCAGTGATTTGATAAATTGGGAAGTCTGAGTAGAATTTCCAGTTATGTGGCAAATGGAGCGAAACATGGTTTGGTGTCCCATGAATGGGTTCCCCTCTTGACCCCATGCCAACCTGGGTTGGTAGTAGCAGAAAAGTCCCTCTAATGATAAGTCCTCAAACCAGGACAGAGAGGTGGCAATTTTCTACTAATTATGCCATAGAAAACATGGTATGTTTTTGAGGGAGGGGTGGTTGGGCAGCGTGAGCCCTCATAATTCTTTCCCCACCCTTTTCCTAATGTTACGTTCATAGTATCTGCTCTGTTTTTGGGTTATACCCTAAGCAGACTCCAGGCAAGGTTGTGGGCAGTGCCTTGCTATCGCGTGAAACCATCAGCACAAATCGTGCACCCCCCCAAGGCTCTGGGGGAGCAGGTGCCTTAAAGATGGATCTGACAAACTCAGGCTGCTGACCGCAGAGCCGTGTATGCGGGCAAGTAAAATGCTGGTGGGAATTGTGTGCAACAGGGTTGTAACTGGAGTTTAAGACTTGTCTTTGGTTATGTGAGGACTCTGCGGCCCTGGAAGCAGCAACGCGAGCGCTCACAAAACCGAGGGAATGCTGGTGGTGCTTCTGGAGTGTGTTAGCAAGAGCACTTGGCTAGCTGGGAATTGGGATGCTAGCTCTTCCTCTGGGATGTAATCCCCCTTATCTCCCACCCCCTGAAGACTACTCCCACTGCTGTGCTGTAGGAAAGTCTTGGTAGAATCGATCTCCGCTCTCTTATTGAAATTTTAATACTTTGCACAAATAGATGTTTGGTTGGTTTGGGAAGGAGACGGTATGATGCGTATGGCTTTGTGCGGTATGTCATCACATGCAGTGTTTTCTAAGAAATCCCAAATCTGCACGTCTAAGAATACTCAAATACTGTTTGGGTAAAAGAGAAGATGAAGGGTTGGTTGTTAATGATAGTTCTTCCACACATGGAAGAGGGGGGATGCTAGTACCTACTTCAGCCCCCTCCTGGCGGTGTACTTTCAGGAAAAAAGCCTGCCGCAGCACTGCCGAGGGGGGAGGCTGAACAGGGGAGTTGCTGTTGGCAGGTACCAGTTTTACCTCCGGCAAAGGAACAGAGGGAGTCGAATACTTCTGCAGATACTGTGCTTGATGGGAACAGAAAGCTCCCTCTTTTATCAGCCATGTATGTCCCCAGTGGTTTGTAAGTCCAAACCATCTCTTGCCTATCAGCTGAGGACAAACCATTTCCTTTCACAGACTAGAGGAAAAATCCAGGAACACTGTGGTAACTCTTAATAACGTTTCTCTGCTTTCCCGTGGTGAAGTGTTGCTTTGTTTCTTTTTTCCTGGATGACCAGAAAACAGAAGTGGCAGGCAGTGACTTTCAACTGCCTGCGCCAGGGGAGATTGCTACTTGGGAAATGAACTCCTTTACCTTGCCGTGCTGCCGTTGGGGTTAATCGTGAGCTGGAGTCTAGCGTTTGCCTTTTCATCTCGGATTCCCAAAATCACAAACCTAATCAACTTAAGCAGAAATTAAAAATGCTAAACTGGGAGAAGGCTTTGTAACTGTTTTCCTAAGGAGGCTGGTGCTCGCCCTGGCTTACTCTTTGTCGGTGATGGGTTGGGAGCAGAAAACTCTGTTAGTTGTTGTTTGCCCCAAATAATGAATTTGGGAAGATGGACTGAATGAAGACCAAAAATTGTTTAAGGTTATTGTCACTCTTTATTTCAGCCGTTCTCAAGTTTTGCTGTACTGAGCCCAGCACTAAACCAGAGTGACCTTCAGCTGCTGCTGAACCGTGACTTTATGCTTGAATGTTGGGTTCAGAAAGGTCGAGGACTGGGACAGAGAAGAGTTTGCTGGCACATGGGTGCACTTACAAGATCAGGCCCAAAGTCATTCACATGACAATATCAAAGTACTACAATGCCTGGAGTAGGGTTTTTCAGCAGGGTGCTGCTTGCTTGCTGTACGCTTCGGTTGCTTGCTCTATCTATAGAAAACTGTTGTCTCCGGTCAACCTTCCTTCTACAAAATTTTACAGTAAATTGGGCTCAAACCTGTTTCTTTCTCAATCTGGAAGTGAAATAGTCACACGGGCTAGAAAGTAGCAAATAAAAGTTTGCTGGAACGGTCTTGTTGCTTGTACCGTGCTTTTAGCTATTCTTCTCTTTGCTGGAAGTGTTGAGCAAAATCTTCGCCAGGGTTTGAACGGTGAAATCAAGTGAAGTGCTAATTTTGGCTCAAACTTTGTCTCTCCGTAAAAGATAAGACAACAAAAGGAAGACAAATAGAATAGAAAGGTGGACGTAATGCAAAGAGGTTGAATTATTATGTTGAAGTAAAGCCATGTGTGGAATATTCCTATTCAAGCGTTTCATGCAACTTCTGACTGAGAGCTCTCACTGCCATGTTGTTGCTTGGGCTCCTCTGTGTCGTTACCATGAATTTTTCAGTGTATGAGAGAACTGTGTTTGTATGGCACATCAGAATAATATAAATCATGCATGTTAACATACTAAAGAGATAATGCTGACTGCTCTGGCAGGCTGCAAACTTCATTAAAATCAGGACTGCTAATTCGATGCCCTCCCCTCAATGTATGGAGCTGTGACAGCTGTCCATTGGACATATGTGTGCACGTATTCATTTTTATTTCCTATATTAATCAGCAGCTTTATGCAAGGCTCAATAAAAGGCAAAAAAAAAAAAGGATCCTTTCTAATACAGCTTACGGTGAAAGTGGCACAGTAAGTTCCTCCTGCATGAACAGCAGTCCCCTGATGTATCAAGGAGACCTGATTATACAACAGGACTAATCAGCTCTGGATGCTGCCATGAATTATGGGTTGGCTTAAGTGCTGCAATACACATTTCTGCCTTAAATTGACGTTAGAAGCAAAACAGAAAACCAGAACAGAAAGCTCAAATGTCGACAAGACTTATCTTCTTTAGGTCTCTATCAGGGTTAAAGAAGAGGTTTCTTAATGTAATTATAACCTGTCTTTTCTGTCCAGTCTAGCAAGACTAAACAAGGTTATATTGGAACTTTACTGCGTAATATTACACAACCGTGCTTATTTAAATGTGGCTATTTTTGTAATAGGCTCTGTGCCATAATGGGGGAATGGATAAAGAGCGTTGACCCACTGAAACATGGCTGAATATAGAGGTACGACGTTTATGGAAGTCACAGTGAAGTTTGGCAAATTTCCAGCGTGTTTGGACTTGGGGCAGAAAGAAAGGTGGAAGGATAATGAATGTTGAAATAAAAAAATTATCGTATCTGCCTGGTGTCTTTGTATGCCTTTTCATCCTGTGAAGAGCCAATGAGTTGTTTCCCCCTCCCTTTCTTTCTTTGACTGCTTTCCATTTTTATTTTGCTAAACACGGTGGTGTAATACTGGCACCTTACGCACAGAGCCTCCTCGCTTTTGAATTTCGGACACCTGCAATTAATGTCTAAGGCTTACCTGTTTACTCAGACCTGGTTAGGTCTATGGTTGAGAGAGGACTAGGCACTTTCAGGTGATTCATCTGACCCGTCTTAGACCCTGATCAAAAGGTGACTGGCTGAAACTAGCAGTTAGCTACCCTAAATTAGGACAGATGTGTTCCCTGCCTCCACCCCCGTAATTTCCCCAGCTCAGATGGCTTTGTGAAGAGGATGAGGAGGGTGACTTTGGCCTATCCCCAGTAATTCCCGAACCAAGTCCACCGCTCTTAGGTGAGCTCAGAGGGGAACTGTGCTTGGGAGGCGGTGGTTCCGACCAAGTGGTTTCTGGAAAACAGGGTACAAGGCTGGCTCTGGAGTACTCAGCTGGTTCTTAGATATGCAAATCCGCTCCCTCTGATTTGGCTGGGAGAGCTGGGTGTCTGCGTCTCCTCTGGATGAGATTGTTTGTTTGTTTATCTGTATGGGGTTTTTCAACATTATGAATTCCGAGTGTAATTATAATAATAGATGGCGTGGTTATTTCACAGACGGTGTGTCCTCTGCTGCGATCAGCTGCTGCGTTCAGGAGCCTACGTGCCCGTCCACAGCTTCCTGCCCTCTCGCTGTCTTTCTGTTCCGGCTCTCCCAGCTTTACCCTCCTAGAAAGCAGCAGAAGTTTTCAAACATTAAAAAAAAAAAAAAAAAAAAGGAATGCTAAACCCATGATCTAGTAAGGAGGAAATTATCAACCCGTTTTGTAAGCAGCAGCGCTCTGATGCCTTATTTTTGTGCAGGCTGGGAGCCGTGAGTGACACAGCCCCTGTGACGTGCGAGGTGCGTCTGTGGAGGAAAGCTGGCACTTACCTTGCAAATAATTACAGTCTAAGCAAGCTTAGAAAAGGGGCGGAGTGCGGGGAATAATTCGGTTTGTGAGGGATTTATTGTACAATGAGGTCGGCTTCACTTGGGCTCACATTCAGTTTTTCTTCTAGGGTTTCACCCTTGCGGGGTTCAAGTCGCAAAGTAAGGGGATGCTGCCACTCCTAGGCTCTTCGTTGGAGGGGAGTCTCGGAATTTAAACCCCAGAATTTAAACGCGGCTGTTCCTTTGGCATTCGCGGGGCGGCGGGAAGGAGGGAGGAGGGATGCTGAGCCTGGCCCCGCCGGCGAAACGAGCGCTTGGGAAACTGGGGCTGGGGATTGACGATTTGCGAAAGCTGGTTTTAGGGCCTTTTAATGCCGGATCAGAAGTGCTGAATCCTCGCAATGCAGACTCACTCTGCTGGTTCAAATCTGTTCAAGTTCATTCCTTCCCCCCCCGCCCTAAACAGGTTATCTTCCCACTGACGGGGCTTTGTGCTGGTTTGGGTATCCCCCTCTGGCAAAGCCTCTGCGGTGCTGCTGGCACGGGGACAGCCGTGGTGGCACGTACCCAGCTGAAAAAGGGGTTTTCCCCCCTCTAAGAGCGTGTTGGCGGTGCAGTGTGTCAGGGTGGCTGCCCTGGAAAGGTGCTGCTCGTGCAGATGTGCCTCCCAAAGCCTTCGCTGGGGCTCTGGGTCGTCTGGAAACGGTTGGTTTTGGAGTCGGAGTGCTTGCAAATACACAAAACCTGGATAAAAAATGTCAGGCTGGGTGATGGAGGGACATCCCTCATGTCTCACCTGTGCTGTGAAGGTAAACATCTGGGCCTCTTTCCCTGGAGTACGGCTCAGCCTGAGCGAATGGTTCTTAATATTGTTGATCGGGAACACCCCACAGCCGTCTCGTCTCCCTCAGATGGGCTAACGGGGCCGCGCTTGCAGATGGCTTTGTCTTGAGAAGTTCCAGTTGCATGCTACTGCTCCTGAAGAAACATCGCATGGGCCCTGCCAGAGTGAGGAGAAACCAAAACCCTATTTAATTCATAGCTTGTCTAGCTCTGGCCCCGAAGAGCGGTAGGAAAACCTGCTTCCCTTCTCTTCACTCCTTGTCCCTGTGTCCGTGGGACAGCAGATGTGCCGGCCCCTGCAATACCAAGTTCACTCTTTTTTTTTTTTGTTACTGTTGTTTCTTGATGGGAGATTAAAGCAAGATGCAAATCACACATCAGAAAACTGATGTACCGTTTAATTTTACTTGGAGGCTGTAGTAAAGGTGTGCAACTTTCTTGATAGGATTTTCCCTGAGATTGTATTTTGGCTGTGCGGCCCTTTTATTTGTGTGAACCAGGGATGCTCCTTCCTTACATTTACTGTTTTTTGCCTTTGCAAGCCAAACATCCCTCAGTTGTGCAGCTGAGGCAGCCTTTGGGGGGCGGGACTGAAGGCAAGAGGAGGACAAGCGTATGCAGGAAAAGACATATTCTGGATTCCTCCTGTGGAGATGAGTAATCGCTGGAGGTTAAAGCAAAACAGGAGAGTTATGGATACAGTTTTGTCTTTTTCCCCATCTGAACACTACATACGTTTTTGTGATTAAGGTCTAAACAGCTGAGCCCCGGCACTGCAGAGAAAGATGTGGGCTGTGGTTTTTTTATGGTATTGGAAAAACCTTGCAAATTATCTTACTGATTTTCTCTTTGTGCTGTGAACTTTGGAAAGATGATGTATAGCCAAATGCCAAACACTGGATTATCTGTGAAAGGGATTGTATGATTGTTACACAGGAGGTGAGGGTACTTGTGTACCGTCTGGGTATGAGGATATCAAAGAAACATAATTTGTTTTTGTAGGACTAAGTTTGACTGCGTAGTGCTTTGGGGAATGCAAGGCAGAACTGGAGCCTACTGGCAGGATCGCCCAGCCTGGCAGTGGTAAATGTTTTGTGTACAAGACCATGAACAATGGCTCTAAATGCGATGCTATTGATTTTCTACCCTGCAGTGTTTCATAAATACTGTGCAGTTTAACTCGGCTTTTAACCTTGCACGCAGGTTGAAGCGTTGAGGCTTCTCACCCGGCGTCAGATGGCTCACCCCCTGAAAAATAACAACCACCCTACAGCCCACATCCCGCTGGTACGTGCAAACGTGCCCATTTTGCCATCCGATTCCCAGCACAAGCGCCTGAGTAGCGGCAGCCCTCCAGGGTGGTCCCTGGGAGGTCTTGCACGGCTCACCGAGAGGAGCATGAGTGCTGCAGGCTCGGCGCTGCCTGGAACCTCGGGCTGCAATCTCAGATGCCTTTGTTTCTTGCCGGGATCAGTATAGCATCTGCTTGGACCTCACAAGGTTTTTGTAGTACAGCCTGACTCTGCTTGCTGAGTTTTAGACTAGCATGCGATACTCGGCGCTCGCCTTGAAAAGGTAGCCAGAGTGCTCTGAATAGGAATCTCATCGCTGACTGAGACTTGTTTTTCACCAAATGGTTACTATTTCACTGAATATTGCATTGCATATTCATTAAAAAAAAGTCCAGTGGGGGAACTTCATACTTTTTTTCATATTTCTGTAGTGATCCCATTTTACTGCATGTGCAGGTGTCTCATTTACATTCCTAGAAACACAGCCTCCGTGTTTTCTTTAAAGTCAAGGTTTCTGATCTGTTGTACTTACTTAGCTCAAGGCATCCTTGGCATCGCTCAGAAACACCTTCAAGAGGGGATTGTTTCACAATGCAGTAACTGGAGGCGGTGACGTCGTGGCAACACGAGCGAAAGAAAAATGATCAGAAGTGTCACCATGTGAGCTGGGTTTCTCCTGTGCTGCGTCATCTGTGAATGTGATTTTTTTTTTTTGTATGTCGAGTTTCTGTTGCAGCGTGTATTGATTCGCACCCGTGAGTTGCAGTGCGCCTCTCGTACAGGCAACCTTTAGTGCAGGTTATTGTGCAGTTTCAGCTCCCAGTTTGCACAGGTCTGGATTTGGTTAGTGCTACACTCCCCTATCTGACTTACTAATTGCCGTTTCGTGTGGCAGATCAGCAAATACTGTTGAAAGATGTGCAACAGTAGGAGAAAAGCCGGCGCCAATCTTGTCTGTAGGTGGGGTGACTACCCCTCGTAAACAAGATGATTAACAGACATGCACACACCAGAAAAAAACCCCAACAAAAACCAAAATGCCTTGAAATGTTGCCTTTTTCCTTTACACATCACTCTTGACTTGCCAGGGGCGATGACCCTGTGCTCAGACGGGTGACTCAGAAGGACAGCTGAAGACAAAACACTTGCTTGGAGTTTCTGGTTACCAGAGGAGCATCCTGGCCGCTTCTCACCTGCGCCTCACCTGCTTAGCTGGAGAACGGTAGCTGTGATGCTTGCGTGTATCTGCACTAATAAAATGCTCTGAAGTTACCCCAGAAGTGAATTTTATGCTGGACAGGCAGTGGAAACGTAAACGTAGTTTTTATTTCCTGGAGTAGCCCTCTTTGAACTTTGGTGAAGAGGAAGGAGTAGTGGAAAAGGGATTTGGAGGCTCTCACAGAGTTAGTACAGGGAAGGTCTTGCTGTAGGGTCAGCTGAAGGTGGAAGGGTCTGAGCCATGGCTGGTCAAAACAAGCGTTGGCTAAAATAAATGGGTGGAAATTTGCTTTGCCCTGTTTGTTAATAACTCTCCCCAATGCAAAATTGGAAGACGTAACAGATTTTAAAGAAAGGTTTTGGGTTGCTGAATCCTGGGCTAATCTGTGATTAGAGGTATTCAGAATGGTATACCTCAAAGTGTAATCAGTGTGTATGGGTGGGGGCAATTGGGACATAGGGGATCTGTGCACTCTGTAAGCTGATCCATGTAAAACAACTACAAAAAAATCCACAATGGGCAATTTTATGTCTTGCGTGTGCGTTTTACACCTCTGCCTGTTTATACTTCTGCTTTAGCTCTGTTATTACCTCTGATATTGAATGTGGCTTTTAATGTTGAACTCCTCCAGGAAGCAAATTCTTTCATTTTATGATGGAAAGATTTTGTACAAGGGCAAGTGTTAGGTATCTCTGTGTCTTTTTTTTTTTTTTTTCAGGGGGCATTAAAAAAAATAAATCAGTGCTCGGGTAAGTTAATTGCAGCTGTTGGGATGCTGGTAGGTTGCTCCCATGCTTCCAGACAGCATAGCCATGGTCCAGCCATTGCACTTGAATTCTTTGCATTCTAGCAGCGCTTGCAGTTTAGCTGTGGGGATCCTTTGGTGTGCAGAAATCCCTGTGGAGGGAAGGCACACACGTGGGCTCTCTGCCGAAAAGTCATTGTTGACCCCCCCAGTGGAAAAGTACAAACGTGTGCATGTACTTTTCGATGGCTATTTATTTGCCTTGCAGAGGGTTGACTGTGAAAACCCTTTCTGAAACTATTCTCCTTGAAAGCCTCCTGGAGAATGGTGGGCTCAAGCCAGAAAGGTCTTGTTTTACAGCCCCGCTGCCATGCAAAAATATCTAAGCGTAGAAAAAAATACAGCTTAAATGCCTCAGATATTTATTTTGACCTTTCATTACACAAGGCTCCCCTCCCTCCTTAGGCTGGGAGGTCAGGGCATGTGTGTGTGGTGGGGCTGTGCTTTAGGGGAACCCTGCTGCACAGGCACTCGTGGGCCTCCTCTGGGCTCTGGCCCCCGTATTGTTTTAACAATTAATCTTTCACCCGTTTATAATTTAAAACACTAATAAATACATCCTTCTCTCCCCTCAAATTCTCAGGAATCTCTGCAGTCTCCTGCTTGATTACATATCTCCAAGCTTGCACAAATAAGTCCTCTGGTGGTATCTCGCCAAATGAAACCTTGAAGGGGATGTGTTTGACCTTGGTTTGTGCAGTGACTGTACCTTACCCACTTGTTGTGAAGACAGAAGAGACTGTTGACATTGAAAATAAATATTTGAAGATAGGTTTTGGTCTGCTCAATTTGCTCTGTCAGCATAAACAAAATCCTTCTCTTGTTTGTGTTTTAAGGGTCCGTATTGTAGCCTTCACAATACTAGCCTGTGTAATCCCAAAGGCTTTCCTAATAGGCGTTTTAAATTGAAAGTTAAAACCAGAAAACGAACCAGAAGTTAAACTCCTGCCTGCGCTCCTCTTACTGCTTATATGCCTTTCTTCCTCCTAAATCCCATATATATTTTTTTCTTTTAAGTTTCTGCCTATCACAACGGATGGGAGGTTTGCCACCCACTCGGTAGCTCAAACCCATGCCCCAGCCCTTGATTTCTTGGGAGGCCTTAATTTGAAATCAAATTTCAGCAGTTCCGTAGGCTGCTAAAGAAAAGATGGGAGGGTTGCTTCGTGTTAGAGCTCCCACCTTCCTCCTTAGCTGCGGAAATAAGTGGAAGACTTGTTTTGGTGACCTGGCCTATTTGCCTGAATGCCTTCATTTTCACTGATGGATGGAGGAACAGTCTTGTAGCTCTGTGTAAGTGGGCCATGGGAACACTACTTCCCAGGGCAGGATTTGTGATGGCAGGAAAGGAATAAAAGCCCAAATACCTACTTTCAATTCCATGTGTGTGCATCTGCTCCAAAAAACTTCAAGAGGGGAAAAATTTAAGATTCAAGGATACCTGGTTGGTAGCTTTGTTCTTTCATGCTCCCAGGTGTGGTTCAACCTTCCTCTCCTTTCTTTCTCTGCATTGTTGAAAGAGTGTAAGCCCTTGTCTTAGACAGTTCCTCATCCATTTAGGACTGCATAAGAAAGGAGTGACATCTTGAAATTGGACAGGACCAAGTGTAGGTTGCCTGAGGCCAAACAGGGAATCGTGTAATGGGCTCTAGAGGAGTAACCTCTTGCAGAGAAAACGGTTCCTCAGAGTGGTGCTAATTTCCCAAAGTGCAGCTTGCACGAGATGAGGATGTCCGTACCACTGAGGTGTGGTGTCTCCCAGGCATCCTGGGAGAAGTGTGCCCATGGTGTCTCCCAGGCATCCTGGGAGAGGTGTGCCCATGGGAATGGGCTCCTGCTGACAGAGATGTGACAGTGCCTCCCAAAGTTCTCCAGTGAATCTTGCAAAATTTCTTCTGGAGTTTTGCTTTAAAGACTAAAGGGGACCAGAAACATTTGACATTGGGTCAAAATGCTGAGGTTATTGTTCTCCCGCTTGCTGTGCTTTTATATTTCTAAAGCCAAGGTGAGGTTGGTTGCTATCTGTAGTATGTTTTCACTTGTTTTCAAGGTACGTCCAGCGGTCCTGTGCCTACTAGCACTGTTGCAAACCATCAGGATTTTGTTAGCTCCAGAGAAGGCCATGGAAGAGCAATTGTCGGTATCAATTTCTGCACTGACAGTTCTCTGACAGCCTGTGATGCATGCAGTGACCAGATCTGGTTTTGATCTGATTAGCTTCATTATAGCTTGAGGTAGAAGAGCAGAAAAATGCCTGGAAGCCACTTTGCCATCCTTTGTTTTCCCTGGCTGCTTCAAAATATTGTTGCTTTTTCTTAGAGTTTTTCTCCTTACTGGGCACCCTGTCCCTGCCCCATTTAAAAAGGACTGTGTGCTTGGTGCACTATTGGTAGAAAATCTTATGTTGACAGGCAGTAAAATATTTAAACAACTTTCCTTGAAACCTCTTTGTCATCATTGGACTTTCTGGCAGGCTGATTGTGTTCTGCAGAGCAGAGGCGAGGAGTCAGATTTCATGTTTTGGTTAATTTGCAGGTCATTTAGAGCTAAGGGTATTGCAGGGAGAAGACTGCAGAGCTGTGTGAAAAACATGGGGTTTATCACTTGCCTTTTTTTTTTTTTTTTTTTTAAGCTTGTCTGGAGGAATTAGTTTTCCTGCCTTTCCTGCCTTTACAGTTTGTGCCCTACAAATCAGTGAACTTTCATTGAAGAGGTAACCTTGAAGTCAACAGATTGGCTTCCTTGTTTGTGTTTGTTTGAAAGAAAGTTTTAATTTTTTTAGCTTTTAAGAGGTGGAAGTGTAATCAACTCTCACCAATGTTACTTCCAGCTCCTCACCGGTGCCCTTTGCCTGGTGGTATCCTACCTGAAGGTCATGTCCTACCTGGAGGTGGTGCCCTGATGGGACTGAGACCTAGGGGGTGGTCCTTAAAATGAAGAAAATGCTGTGTAGGGCTACATCTATCCTATGGCTTTTATGGTCTCTGCTGTAGCTGTGCTCTGGAAATAGTAAATGACAAATGTGATTCTTGATGGTGTAGGAGGCCAAAGAGGGCACCAGCTACTTTCTGTTCAGAGTACAGGACAAGAGAAAGTGGCCTCTAGTTACGCCAGGGTAGCTTTAGGAGAAATTTCTTCACAGAAAGGGTTATCAAGCATTGGAACAGGCTGCCCAGGGAAGTGGTGGAGTTGCCATCCCTGGAGGTACTTAAAAGACAGGTGGACGTGGTGCTTAGGGACGTGGTTTAGGGGTGGTTTTGGCAGTGTTAGGTTGATGGTCGGACTCAGTGATCTTAAAGGTCCCTTCCAACCTCAACAATTCTATGATTCTACAGATCACCTAGCTCCTGAGGCATATACACCTTGAAATGGTAGCTCCTTAAACTCACACCTTGTCTTTTTTGCTTATTCTTCTCACTGTCAAGGTGGAAGTAAGGCACAAAAAGTAAGCGTTGTGTAAAGTAGTTACGATTCAGGAGTGGTTCTCTGTTCCTTCCAGTGCAATATTACCCTTGTAATGGTCTTTGAGGTAAACAAGTGCTGGGGCCGATTCAGGAGTCTGAAGTCTGATCGCTTTAGCCAAATCCGTGGTTGGAAACAATGACAGACAAGAGGATGGAGCTGGGGCTTGCTAAGCTGCTTTGTTTTCCTGCAGAACGACGTCTGGTTAATCTGTCACTGCTGTGGGGTGCCTGGCTGTCCCCAGGTGGGACCGGGGACGAGGTGAAGAGAGTTCGTGTGCATCACCAGAGAGCAGGGCTAAAGCGGGATGGGTCTGAAGCAGGAAAGTCCCTGCTTGGTACAGACAGCTTCTGAAATGGTGACATCAGGGTGTCGGCACCTGGTCAGGGCCACATCGGTGTCTTACTGATGTGGAACGTGCTGCCTTTGAGAAGGGGAAGTTTACCTGACAGAGCACTAGAGGCAGCCATTAAGAAGGAAAGACTGACATATTTGCCTTTAGTCAGCTGGCGGGGTGGGATAAAGCCCTCGTTAATTAACAAGAGAGAGAAGCAACCAGTTTGGAACTGCGCCCCTGGCATAGACCTGTCTCAGGCACTGGCAGCTCAGCCCACTGGCACTGGGAGATGATTGCATCTCACTTTGGCACTGATGGGGCACGGTCCATCTTCCTGCTGCTCCCAGGGTTTTCCTGTGTCGGTGTAACAGGCAGGACCTGGGAGAAGTTGAAAACCAGTTGTTGGACTCTGAGATCTTACGGGTGCCATTTGTGTTAGCAGCTTTCGTCTGGATGGGTTTTGGGGCTCTGATTAGACTTGGGGAAGACGAACTGAATCGGCCCGTGTGCCACTTAAAGCAGTTTTGTACGTGGTTGTAATTTGCTTTACCAGAACAGTAAGTGTTTGTCCTTTTTAGCCTGCTCATTTTTTCCTTTAGTATAGTGATGGCCCAAGTTTCCCAGAACTAGACCGCTGAGAGGAAAAAAAAAAAAAAGGATGCGTTGAGGCAAATGAAGGCTTCAGCAGCTTAGTGCTTGTCTACATGGGGAAGTTAGTGCGCAGTAAGCTAGGGTGTGAATTTACAGCACGCTAGCTGCTCTGCACTAACTCCCCCTGTGGATGCTGAGTGTGCACTAAGAGCGCCTGTTGTGCAGGTTAATTTAGTCCGCTGAAAGAAAGTGTGCTCGAAATTCACACTGTCGCTTCCTTCACCCTGACTTTCCCATGTAGACAAGCCCTTAGTAAGTCCAGGGTAAAAAGTCCTTGTTCAGAGGCCTGGCTTAAAGTCTTTCTCTCTTTCCTTTTCCTTCCCTCCTTTTCCTTCCTCTCTTTTCTCCCTTCAGTGCAGATTAAATGTTACATGGATTTGTCATCCTGGTGAAGGCTCTCTGTATGTTTCGATTTAGGGGGAAGGAGGGAATGATTTCAGAGGGAGGCCTGAAGGTGTGTCACGTGCAAGTGTAAAATGCTTCTGAACCAGATGCAGAAAGGGGCATGTCCTCCAAAGCATAAGCCAGGTTTGACTCAGCCTAAACAGCATAACCAAAAGCCGAAGAACATCGTGACTTGAAGGAATGCACTTCCCCTCGCTTAGAAGATGAGGAGCTATTTATACATGAAACTGTAGGTTTTGTAGATGTATTATTAAATATGGTTAATCTTCAGCAGTTAGGGACCCCCATAAAAAAAATAAATTCTTGAACAAGTAGAGGCAGTAATTCTCTTCCTGATTCCTGAGATACTGGGGTAGATTAGTGTTGTGGAAATGACGGAAACAATTTTTTTTTGTTGTCCTCACTGATGGTTATTTCCCTCATCACATCTCACTACCTATTATTTCTGTTTATTTCCTCTTGGGAGGTAGGAAATGTGAGAAGGAAAATTGTATGGTCTGATAAGAAATGTAGAGCCCTCAGTCATTTTGGTTTTAGGCATGGTCTAGCATATGCAATTTTGGCAGTGTCTTACTGATTTTTCAATCTAGATTTTGGAGAAATAGGTGGTTCTGGTGACTTAAGTGATGGAACGAAAATTTGCATTTCTTCCTCTTTATTGGGAGGGTGAGAAGGCACGATTACATATGTGTGTGGAAACAAACAACTCTACCTCAGCTCATCTCACTGTGCTAAAAAATAAGCCCAGTCAAATGGGTCAGGTACAGCGTTACGCCACACTGGCTCTTCGGACGTGTATCCTGGTTCACGTCGGAGTTTCACAGAAAGCTTCTCCAACTTGCCTGCCCCAGCCCTGATGAGGAGATACAGGTGCTTTCCTCTTTTCTTTCTCCAGTACGCGTGCACTCACATACAATTCACGTGCATGCGGTTATGCTGGATGCCGTCCATTTCATGCAGTGTTTCCAAATGTGAAGGGGGATGAGCCATTTGGGGATAAAAGAGTAACTCGAGGGCTGTCTTGATGTAGAGATCTTGTTTTAAGGATGCACACAAACACTCGCTGAACTGTAGAAAACATAGTCTGGTTTCAGGGCTTGGTTGCGTGTTACAGATCCTCCCCATAGGCCCCCGTCTACGCTGTCTTAATGGTCCACCACTGTCTTAATGGTCCACTGTTGTAATGGCTTAGAGGCACCGCCACAGGGGATGGGAAATTTGTATTGCTCATCTTCCCCATCCCTGTTTGTGCAGTGCTTGAAATCAAAGCAATTATATCATCCTCCTCTTTTCAGTAGAGCGTGTGTTGCCATTGATGTAGTTTGTCTATAAAGCGCAGAAATTAGAGCAGTGGCTTCTGCTTGGTGTCCTGGCCGATGCGGCGGTGAGCGTCTGAAGTGTGCTTTGGTCTTCTGTGGCAGAGATCATGAGCAGTAGATGCAGATACGCCACTGCTTTCGGGTGTTTTGACTTAATCCTTCCTATCGCTGTTTCTTGTCTGCTGCAGTATATTAGCCAGTAGTTTGTCAGCCTGTAAACATGTATTTATTTTATAGGGAGTTTATAAAACGTGGGAAAAAGTTCCTGTGGGGTTTGGGAAGAATAAACAAACCCCCAACGTATTTGTGCAAAGGAGCAGGAGTTGTACCTTATATTATAGTTGCAACATATTGATGATGGATGTCTTTTATTTAAACAAGCTAAAAAAAAATGAAATAACTGCAACCTGGTAGGTGCTCTTGCTGCAATTTCCCTTCCAAACTAAACTGATCTATGCCCTTTTTTCCCTTGCCTGGTGTAACCTTGCTTAAATTACTTTGAGCATCATTTTTTTTTTCTTTTTTTTCCCCCCCCCCTCTCTGTCTGGTCATTTCCTTTCTTTTCTGGCATCCGTGGTGGGAATATGTCTGTGTTTAGCCGTTCCTCCCCTCCTTCCCATTTTTGGGATACCCTTCTCCTATAAATGTGCCGGCCTCCCTGGGCCGCTGCTCCCGACCGTGCCAAGCAGCGAACAAAGCTGAACTTTAGCAGCCTCTTGGTTTTCCAGTCGCCTGCCAGCTTCTGAATAGCGGCCGGGCAGACTGACGAGGCACTGTTCGCCTCCCGCTTTGCTGCTCTTTGGCAAGGCAAGGCCGGCCACCGGGACCGTGCCCTCGCGGGGCTTATGAAGACATTACTCGCCTTCTTTGAGCCCGGGTTTGGGTTTGAGTGACTCCCTTCATAGCCAGCGGGGCACAGAGGTGGGATTGTGCCGCGGCTGAAAGCCGGGGCTCTGCTGAGGTTGGGGCGCTCGCGCCGGGGTCCTTCCTGTTTTTTATGGGCGAGAAGAGTCATTCAGAGCATCGCTTTTCCCCTTTGAGCATCCAACACCTCAGCACAATGATGCGGGGCGAGAAAAAGGGACTCTCTGCCTCCACGGCTTTCCCGGGAGGTGCAGGGGACACGGTGGCACGGGGGAAATGGCAAAGCCTGGCGTGCCTGGGAGGACTCGAAGGTGGCAGAGATAAGGCTTGGATCCTAGTGACCCAACTAATAAAAGACTTATTCCAGCCTTAATAAGCTCCTTGAGCAGATGGATTCTGTTGGACAGATGGATTTAATCTGGGAAAATGATTACATGGCTTTTGTGTTCATTAGTATGTTTGGTCTTGGTATTTATGCATTAATATTCTTGCGGTAGGTTGGTGAGAACAGCGTTGTGTAAACCTGCACTGCTTTCTGCTTGCAGCAGTGGGGCAGGATACCTTTACGCTTCCCTTCTCCCCCGGTACGTGGTGAACACGTGTTGTCTGTATAGACTCTATATATTCCCAGGATTTTTGCATGACCGAGGTGCAAACTTTTACTTTGATACAGCTGTGACACCCCATGTCCCCCGAAGGTGCGGCTGTAAGTGATTTTTCCAAGCGGGAATATTCTTCCCCATGGCTGGTGCGCAGCCACCTTTTTGAAGGAGACTTGGCAGCTCTTCTGGATAGTGAGGGAGATCAAAGTTGGGACTGTCGGGTTGTCCTCGTGCCCCCGATAACAGCAGGGTGGACCAGAGCATCTCTGAACAGCTGCACAGTCTTCATATACCAGAGGAGAGAACTTGTGCCAGAGCGGGTGTGTAATAGGAGATGGTTTGAGAAATAATTAATGTTAGGGCAGAGGACGCTAATAAGTACCATTTCTTGCTAAGGTTCGCTGGGAGCAAGAAGCTATAGAAGCACAGAGTGAGAAAGAATGTGCCAAACTTTTTGTGTTTGGACTTTTTATTTTCATTGACCTAAGTGAGAGGTACTTAATTTTAAGCACTTAATTTTTGCGTTATGGACAGGTGTCATTTGCAGCTCTGGACTGGCCGGGGATGTTTGAAATAGCTGGAGCATGATGAAATTTTAAATGAAGTCAGAAACCGAAAACTTACAGTGGAAACTTTCTTCATACGTTTAATTTACTGCCTCCAGAGCTAGTGGAAAAGGGCTGGGGGCAGAGGGAAAGGAAGGAATGATATTCATGAATTGTTCTGTGAGTGTGTGAGTGGGTGTTTTAATGGAAAAAAAAACAAACAAAAAAGTTAATTTCACAGGGTTTATAAACCTACTCTGCTATAAACTGAAGCAGTGTGTGCCAAATATTTATTTTCTTCCCCCTCAGCACCTCATTTTCCTTTAAGTGCTTTACCAACGCTACCTCTCACGGAGGATGAGCTCGGCAGTTGTGACCCCCCATTGGGCAGGCTTTGGGGGGGGCGGACAATGCGGCCATTCGTGGCGGGAGGTGGCGAATTTCGTGGCCTGCCGTGGAAGTCCCGTCCGAGTGGCTGGCAGCGTGAGGATGAGGATGCGGGGTTGGGTGATGCCCACCCTGTTGCCTCCCCGATGCAG